>VXBJ01007714.1:180676-270073 GCA_013400055.1 Nycticryphes semicollaris | reverse complement strand
TTTTTTTTCTTTAGCCTGGCAGCATCTTCTCAGTCAAGTGTTTTGAAGGCTTCGCAATGAAGGCAAATGCCTTTCTGATTTGAACATTGGTTATGAGATGGAGGGATGTCTCAGTGTGTGGCTGTGTGCCTATTTGACTGGAACAGGGTGTATTCCCATTGCTAGTTCATGTTTTTTCAACCTTACACCTGTTTTCTCTGAGCTAAGAAGAATATTTAATTTTCTTACATTCAGATTTGGTCTGCATTCTCAACAGGTAAACTTACCAAAACCAACAGGATGTCTTATGTAACTGGATCCTCAGAACTGTGGGTAAAAGGCTTTTAAATGGGCAGTGGAAAACATCTGGCTTTCACAAAAAAAATCAAATACATGATTAATTCTTTAACTGAAAACTCATGTGTGCATTTTATGTAAAGGCAAAACCTGAATTCCAGACACTGGAATTTCAGACTGTCGTCGTGAAAGCTAAATAACGTGATGTGAGGTGAAGCTTAAAATGGAATGTCTCCTGCGTTTTGGCAAAAGTTGTATTCTCATGGTGATGATTTTGTATTCAACATTAGTATAGTAGCCTATGGCAACCATTTAATATAAAGAAACAGAGTAAATCATAATGTTGGTGAGTACAGTCACTTAAGGCTGTAGTTCTGTGGGCAAACTGAAGCAGAAAAATTCCACCTGTTTATTAAAATCTACCCACAAGGCCAAAAAATGTCTTATCTTATTCAAGGGGAAAATAAGAGTAGTTAGACAGCCAGACTTTGATGGCTTCTTTGGATGTGAATGAAAGCATGGGACTATGAAAAGGAAATCGATCATGGACAGACAGGAGGCAGCACTTCTTGTGGAAGGTAATTAACATCGTTAAAGAAGCACTTGTATGACTGTCGGATGGACAGACCTTTTCTTAAAGCTGTCTGAAATGGGCTGCTTTAAGGATTTTTCTGTGCATCAACTTGCTGTTTGGTGGTACGGTTTTGGTGGGGTTTTGTTTTTGTTTTTGGGGTTTTTTTTTCTGGCCTCAGAAGCCTGCATAGGTGTAAATTTCTGCTGTTTTCATCTTAAAGGAACTACTTGTTAAGGTATTCTATTTACTTACAAATTATTAATTTGTCTTCCTAAAGTATTTGGTAGTGTAAGAGTCTAATACTTCAGGAAAGTGGCTTTGATTCAGTGTTAGCTGCTGTCTAACAGTGCAGCACTTCTTTAGCTATAAACTGCTGCCTGAGATGGTACAGAGGTAATGGAACACTCCGGTTGTGTGCTTTTTTGGTAACAAACTCAAGTATTCAGATGTGTTTCTGTGTAAAGTACGTTTTAGACATTCAATTTTGAAGGATTTTGTGGTCTAAGTTATTTCTAGGGCTGTAGTTTTGCAAAGGAAGAAAATAATTGTTTAGGTGGGCCCATGAATTAAGCAATATGAGCGATGTACAAGAAACTCAGAATACTGGCTCCTTCTTGTGTGTGAAAATTTGTTTAGGGTATTTTTACTTTTTTTTCTCGTTTTTTTTTTTTTTAAAGCATGTGATATAAACAATGTATGCACCCTTTTAAGAAGCGTCTCTGTTTCTCTGTTTTCCCTGACTTTTTATAATTGGGTCTGCGAGTCTGTTATGAAAACATAATTGGTGAGTAATAAGGCGCGTGCTTGCCCAAACCGGATTAAATGAAACCTTTTACAGAATTGCGGTTAACCCTCTGTCGTATCGCAGTGCTTGGCAGCCTTGCTGCAGACCCCAGAAGGCTTTACTGTCATGAGAAAGCAGTTTGGTTTTCTAGAGGTGAGAAGGACCTAGCAAGTGCAGAGGAGGGCAATGAAGCTGGTGAAGGGCTTGGAGATTAAATCTTATGATGAGTGATTGAAGGAGCTGTGACTGTTTAGTTTGAGGAAGAGGAAGCTGAGGGGAGACCTCATTGCTCTCTACAACTACTTGAAAGGACATTGTACAGAGGTTGGTGCTGGTCTCTTCTCACAGGTGCTTAGCAGTAGAACAAGAGGGAATGGCTTCAAGCTGCAACAGGGTAGGCTTAGGCTGAACATTGGGAAAAAATTCTTCACAGAGTAATCAGGCACTGGAATAGGCTGCCCGGGGAGGTGGTTGAGTCACCATCCCTGAATGTGAACTTTGTAGAGTGGGGCTGATGGTTGGACTCGATGATCCCAAGGGTCTTTTCCAACCTGAATGATTCTATGACTTATGCAAGATCACACAGTAAAGCGCAGAGCTTGGATACCTGGTTCTGCTTTGTTTGGGTTTTTTTTTTTTCCCCACTGAAGCAGGGACTGTGCACTGGGCAAAGGTTGTTTTTGGTTCTTCCCACGCTGCAGGTCTCTAGCCTGGGCATGTCAGCTCACTGGGGTCAGTTTAAACCTGGGGTTTGGAGTCTGGTTTGTGGCTAGGCATGGGCAGCTGTGGTTTGCCACTGAATGGCTGCTTATCATCGTGTTTATTACAGGGAGAGGCTAAATCTGAGACTCTGGTTCTGTGTTTAGGTTGCTAGCTGTAAGCTTTTAAAGCAATACTTGAAATCAAATGCTGTGTTTTGAAGGAAGGCAAGTAGGGTAGTAAACCTCCCAGTTTGCCTTTCTTGCATCTTGGAATCTTCAGTTTGAACTCTACTGTAACCGCAAAATGCTTGTATGAAGTAATATGACAACTTGCTATAACTCTCTGCAGTAAGCTGACTGGATTTTATAGCTGGTGTTTATGAAGATACAGGTATTGCTCATTCTGATGCCTCTAATTTTAAAAGCTTTTCAAACAGATTGGATGAGCACATAACCTGCTGTTACGTTCTTATAACTGTTAAACATTCACAGCCCTTGTGGGAACACTGAGATATGCAGTCTCTTATGCAAAGGTAACTACGAGTGTAAAATCTACTTTCATTTGTCCTCCCACTCCCTCTTGGAAACTTGGCTTTTAAATTGTCTTAGGGATAAAGCAAGTGAATGGAAGTCTGGCTTCTATGAAATTTGGGCCCCCCATTTTTATTTTATTTTATTTTTTAACAGTGCAAATCTCTAATATAGTAGGAAAAACCACAAAGATTAGAAGCAATGCTAAGCAATATTGAGCAGAGGACCAAAATGATGCTGTGCAGTGGATGAGCTGATGACTATGGAACATCTGGCTGCTACAGGGCTTCCTGTGCACATCTCAAAAGTTGCTTCAGAAGAATCAACTTTTTTTCTCTGATGCTGGGCAGAAACAGAAGTTGCAATATTAATGTAAAAACTTGCAGGTGCAAAGATATATGTTGCTGGCATTTTGGCTAGAGGCAGTACTGTGTATTGTTTATATGACTAAAGTAAAAAAGAAAGAATGAGACCTTTTTCCAGAATTTTACATCTGCTGACTTGTTTAGGGGTGCTCTTACTGCTTGGCAACATAAACCCTGTTTTTCAATTATTTATTCAAAGTCAGTACGTGCTTTTAAAACATTGCAAATAAATTGCATTAGATCAGTGTGGCTTGTTTCTTTAATTAGCATTCAGACCACTGTGAGGCTATTTCTTTAAAGTATCTGCATATTTTTTTCACACAGTCCACTGCATAATAAACATATCTGTGCCTTTTGAAATTTATTTTGTTCAGGGGCTGCTTTCTTCCAAGTAAATAGGAAGTAACTCATGTTAAAGAATACCAAGCTAAAGAACATTTCACTTTAAAAGTGTAGTGCTTAAGGAGGTAGTAATTTTGCTCTTCACAGATACAGGCACGCAGATGCAGAGCCAAGCATTAACTCCACTGTCAGTTTTCTCACTGCCTTTGAGCACTGACATCTGTTGATGCACTGAATGGTGATACTAATGATAAAGCTTTGCCCATACTGCTGTCTGTAGGGAAATCTGCTGCTTGTTACTGTGGTTATAGTTCTCCACCCATCTGTGATTTTGAGAATTGCACTTTAAATTTTGTGTTGGACTTAAATAGTGTTACTAGATTCTTTAAAGCTTAAGGAAAAGAAATAGATTATATTTGTTTGCAGTGATGGATTTCNTTTATTTTTTTTTTTTTTATGTCTTACTTCATAAAGCTCTAGAGTAAGTGTGGCACTGAACCTGAACTGATTTCATAGGAATGCATGTGAGCTTGTCAAGGGCTGAAGTGACATCAGAGATCAAGAAGGGCATTTAAAAAAAATATGACCTTTCTGAAGAAAAGCCCATGTCTTCATGCAGTTTCTTTAAAAAAGCCCACTGAATTCATATATTGAGACAGATGTATTCGTATCTCTCAATGCGTATGTTTTACATAGAGCCAAATATATTGTACAAATGTATTGTATATTCATTGCTGTAAACTATGAATTTTGTTGTCTGTAACTGAAGATGTAGTTTTTGGGGGGCAAGCTCTGATCTGAATAAACACCTTAAAAAAATAAAAGGCATAGTTGTCTGGGGATTTTTTTACAAATAATAATGTAAATTGGAAATATAATTATACATATGCTGCAAGCAAAATCCAGAATGATAGGATAGAGCAAAGAAATCCGTGTGTTTCAATGATTGGGTTTTCTGAAGTTATTTTTATTTTATAAATTTGAACCTTGCAGATGGTAAATGCTCTGTGAAAAAGTTTTCAGACTTCATGGAAACAGTTTTCATCTGCAGCCTGATCATCTGAAATTGTTACGGAGGCATGGCTGATCTGAATTTATGCACACGGTAGTCCTGTTTGTTCTTTCTCCCATGCCTTTGGTGAATGCAGCCCACTCTACAGTTAGCCTTCATGGCTGCAAGGATGCCTTGGTTACTTGTATTCAACAGGTTATTCACCAGGGTGCCCACGACGCTTGCTGCAAAGCAGTTTTCTAGCATGTAACTTCCCATTGTGTATTTTGGCATGGGATTATTCCACATTAGGTATAAGATCTTTGGATTTCCTTGTTTTGTGCTTCACAGGGCTTGGTCAGCTCACTTCTCCAGCTTGTTGAGATTGTTCATGTGGGAACCCTTTTGTCCAGCTTCTTTATTGCTGGATTTTGGTGTTACCCATGAGGGTGCTGAGGGTGCATTCTTCTCTTTTATTCAAATTAACCTCAAAGAAAGGTCAGTCATAGCTAACCACTGGTTAGACTTTGAACTGTTTACTGCTGTCTTGAGCTTCTCAGTCCAGCCACTTTTTTCATCAACCTTCTTGACCGGTCACCTAGTCCATGCCTTTTTTGCTGCTGTAGTGCTAAAGGGGACTGCATCAAACAGCACAGTAAAGTCAAGATAAATGGCTTATGATGTTTTGTCCTCATCCACAGAGCCAGTGGCTTTGTCATAATAAGTAACTGGGTTAGTTGAGCACATTTTGACTTTGGGAAATCATGCTTGCTGTTCACAAAGGTGTTTCTGTCCTTTGTGTTCCTAGAAGTAGATTCACGGAGGATTTCCTCCATTTTTTTCCCTGGGTTTGGAATAAGGTTGACTGGCCTGTAGTTCTCTGGATCTTCCTTCTTCCTTTTTTTTTCTCAGTTAGCATAGACCTCCCTCAATCATTATGGCCTTTCAGAGGTGATTTAGAGAGGCCTTGCAATGGCATCAGCCAACTCCCTGAGCACTATCAGAAGCATCTCATCTGGTCCCATGAACTCGTGTATGTCCATTTTGCTTAAGTAATCCCACCCTAACTTCACCTTCATTTACCTGACGCCTTTCCCCATGTCCTTGCCCTGAGAGTATCCCTTGCCAGTGAAGACCAAAGCAAAAAAGATGGAGCGCTGGATCCTTTTCATGTCCGTTGCTGTTGGTTTTCTCAGCCTGTTGAGCAGCAAGTTTCTGTTCTGTTTGGTCCTTTTGCTGCTGATGTACCTGTAAAGGCCCTTCCCGTCTCATGCCAGCTTCTAAGTGAGCTGCGTCATAGAATCACAGAATGGTTAGTACGGGAAAGGACCTTAAAGATCATGTAGTTCCAACTCCCCTGCAGGGACACCTCCCGCTAGAGCAGGTTGTTCAAAGCCCCATCCAGCCTGGCCTTGAACACTTCCAGGGATGGGGCATCTGTAACTTCTCTGGGCAACCTTTTCCAGTGTCTCACCATCCTGACAGTAAAGAATTTCTTTCTAGTATCTAATCTAAATCTCCCCTCTTTCAATTTAAAACCACTACCCCTCATCCTACTGCTATACTCCCTGACAGAGTCCCTCTCCAGCTCTCCTGTAGGCTGCCTTCAGATACTGGAAGGCTGCTATAAGGTCTCCCGTGAGTCCACAGTCGTTATTACTTCTCTTCCTCAGTTCCTTCAGGATCTTAAGCTCTCCCATCCAACGTTTAAATAGGCTTGGGATTTAGACATTTCTCATTTATACATTAATTGTTTTGAAGTGAGTTTTTAGTATGGGAGGTTGGGTGGTAGAAGAAAATGGCACGTAGCCTTTCCTGCCTGATTCGCATCTGTGTTACCTCTCAGTTTCATTAAGGAAGCCCAGCAGGCAGCTGCATCTCAGCTCAGCGGCTATTTTGAAACTTTTCAAAATGAGGAATTGTTTACTGGACAAGCAGGTGTGGTTAGTATGGGGAATTCCCATTGGAATTTTTGAAATCAATGGAAAGCAAAACTGTCAGTTGCAACTTTTGTGGGTGTAAAAGGGTTACTAACAGACTGACAGGGGCTGGGAGACATACCATCAAAGAGTCGTGTGCTGTTTTGAAGTGTATTTTCCTCTGCATACCTCTGATCAAAATATCAATCATGTGATGTTTATACATTGCAAACATGAAACTAAGGATGTGAAAGCTAATATAGTGTCAGTTCAAAGTTGATAACTTCAGAGTTTATATTGTAACTGAAATTAATAACATTGAATTAGTCTTAAACCATAGTTCCGTTTGATTTCTGTCTTAAGGGCCTAATTGCTAGTTTACGAACTTGTGGTTTTGGATTAGATTTCCATGTTTTGTGTGACTTATGGTGTGGTTTTGCAGGTGTTGCAAATATTTTTACAGTAGGGTTGTACTCTTGCACTGTACTACCAATCCACGAGAGTCCAACTCTTCAGCATTTGCTTTTCTGTCGCTTTTGATATCACAAAGAGGTCTGGCTTTACAGAAGCTTGGTTTTGAATGGAAGTCTTTCTTTATACTGCCTCGTGCTCAGTGTCCAAACCCACTAGTAATTTTTAAAAGGGTGGGTTTCCAGTGTTATAGCAATACACGAGCATCCCTTCAATTGGACATGCCTATTCTGATTTTGTGGTGCGAGAAGCAAATTTTCTTCCAGCTGTAGCAGGGACTATATAACTTTGCTTTTGCCCAAACTTAATGATCCTTTTGTTGTGGGAACAGTGATCACCCATAGTTTTTATTTGGCACTTTAAGCAGAAGTGTGAAAAGGTAGCTATAAAGCCTGTATGATTACTTCTGGTGGGGATAAGTTTGAGGAAAGTGCCCCTGAGTTTTAGAAAGGAGTCAAACTTGGCTTAACTTCCATTAGACTTTTTTTCCTTATTTTTTTTTTTTTCACTAAGTCTATGTACGGAGGTTTCATTTCATCAAGAAAGTAAGTTACTGTGAATTTTGTTTAGCAACCCAAAGCATAAGCAGTGGCTGCATCTCCACTTTTACATTTTTGATCTGTGACTTGAAGTAAAAATTCAGCATTTTCTGATGTAAAGCAGGCCCTGTAGTCTGCGCTATTGAAGGTCACACCACTTGAGTGTCTTGCATATGAAAAGAAACTTTAGACAAGTCGTAGTCTGATCTGTATGTGCTGTGCACTGGCAAAACATTTTTTTGTTAGTTATAGTCTTGATCATGAGAACCTAGAATGACCCAACTGTTATGAAGTTATTTGAAGTGCTTGATAGTGTACTGCAGGATGTTACATGAGCTCATTTCAGAGTGACTTTGTAGTAGCTTCCTGGTGTGCTAATTACCCATTACTGTATTCTGTGATGGGAGGATTTTGTGGAGTTTTTTCTTCCCTTCTGTTTGAACGCAATGTTTTTGTGATGTTTGTTTTATCCTTTATTTGCCATGAGGAGTCTTATCCACTTCAGATTCATACCACTGCTTGAAAAATGCATGTGTTTTATTTTTTGAGGAAGGAACAAGGCCAGTGGCTGATGCCAAAGACAAGTCTCAAAAACATCTTTAAGAGTCTGTGTTCGTGTGCACACTGGAGTGCAAATAAATGGGGACATGATCTACTGCCTCAGTGTCAAGCACACCCAGTGTCTGTTTTACCAGCCCTGCTTTATGTCCATATGGAGAAACGTTTTCCTAAGAACTTTGTGGCTGGTTTTACTGCAGCTTCACCAGTAATGATTCTGTTGTACTTGGTAACTTCATGTCTTGTGTTATGTGGGGAACTTCTGCGTGCTGTAAAACAAGCTGTGAATGTGATACAATCACAAAGAAAATAACTTCTTCATAATTTCTCTTGGATATTCCTGCTGTGCTTTAATACCCAGTTTCAAATATGATATTTAGAAGAAATATCCTGGGTGGCACGGTATGTGCTGTAATTGAAACAACTGGGAATTTATAATGTGTTATCTTTTCTACCACCATGCCCCCCACAAAAAGCCCCCGCTCATGTGTCAACTTCTCTCTTTCCCTTAAAATAGTTAAGGACTTGACTGAAATCCCCAAGGGTGTTATATAGGAGGAGAGAAATTCTGTGGGGTTTCTGACAGGATAAGGAATATGTAAAGTACGTGAAGGAGAACTTAATCATTTTTAATTTGAAAACTAATAACTGGGAACATCATGGATATGTAACGTTATAGCAAAGAAGCATATAAAACAGTGTTTGGAGTGAAGCAGTGGAAGCTTTGTGTGCATGTATGTATATATAAATATGTATATCTGTTCATGAAAAAAAAAACAAAACAAAAAAGGAAAAGCTCGTACCTGAATATATGGCAATATTGCCAAAGAAGTAGAGGCAAACTATAATTTTTACCATCTTTTTAAATGTGGTAAAGATAGTGTTGTAGCACTGTAGCTTTTTTGTCTGTATTAGCTTTTACTGTAACTAGCATGAATGTTTCATAGGCGTTAGGGTTTATATGTGAGACTGAAACCTGGGAAAGGCCCTTTATTTGGCTGGTGAGTAGGGAGGATGCATTTCACTGGGAAAGGCCCTTTATTTGGCTGGTGAGCAGGGAGGAAGCGTTTCACAGCTCGGACGATGAAAAGTAGTTTTTGAAACTTACTGTATAGCTATATGCTGGAGTACTAATGACTTTATTTTATGAAATCTGATTCAATGTTTTATTATTCATATGTTTTACCTTTTGCCCTGTGGACTGCTTGGGAGAAATAACATTATTGATCTTCAGAAGTGCTATTACTAATTAAATACAGACCTCTTTGGATAAGAATACTATTTGCTTGCAAGTCACAACATGTTTAAAAATAAATTTTATTCACTATTTTATAGCTTACTGAAAATCTGAATCACCAGTTCTCAATCAGCTTTTTATACAAGGAATTTGATTACAATTGATTTGTACAGTTAATCCACGTAGTTAATCCCTCTCAGTTTCATTCATGCTCTACAGCTTTTGTGACATGGTTAGTGTTCCATTAGTAGCTATAACCTCAGTAATACTGCCAGGTGAATTTAGCAATATTTTGGGGGTTTTTACAGCAGAATTTTCATTTCTTTTAACATCTCTCCCTAAAACTAGTTGATTCTGTTTCTACAGAGAAGTACTCAAAATATGTATTGTGCGGAAAAACAAATACATTTTTCGTGTTCATAACCTTTTAAGATCTATATAGTCAGCTCCTTTCCCCAAATCAGCAGAAACCCACGTTCCTTCTATTCTCTCTTGGGCTTTGGCAGTACACTTAAAAATCTAAGCAGCCATGGCTCTGCCAGATCAGAGCTGGAATCAAATCCACCAAAACCCCAGTGGTTTTTTAGAACACACCTTGCCATTGAGAAGTCATCTTACCCCAAAGGCAGAGTGTGTGTGCTGGTGTTGATCGTAGAAGAGATGTACGTGCGATTGGGACCAAGTCTTTTGGACTGCAGAGGCCAGATGTTTCTGGAAATGAATGTGGATTGTGGAATATTTGTACTTTTTCTCAAAGCTTTGGTCATATGATGAGTGAATATGTTCCTTTATTTACTTTATAACGTGGATGAAAGCCAAGCTAGCTAAAACTATTATTCACTTTGATCTGTAAAAACCATACCTTGCATGAGAAAATTGATGACAGTAGTTTGCTCCCAAAAAGAATATTAATGTACACATACAGGATCACCAGCAGATCCCTCCAGCTGGGGCAAGGGATTAAACTCTGCCACTGTCTACTTTTTAAGGATACCTGTGTTATGATGGCATGAAACTGACTTTTCCCAATGCTTTCTTAATGGAAATAGATGAGAGGTGGAGCATTGCGGTGGATGAGAGCTTCCTTTCTTTATGGCTCTACCCATCAATTTCAAACAAGGCAAATACTATTCCACAGGGACTGCCATTCTCAAGAAAGCAAACAGCAAGCAATTTCTCTCAAAATCAATGAAAACCCCCACCAGACTGCACATACTAAACAAGTTTTTCAGGGTATGTGTTTTGAAGGACTTTAATTTTTTATTTTGAGTTTATTTAATGCTGTCAGGAAATTTCAAATGCAGATGGTTTTCTGATGTGTTGCCTCTCTTGCTGAACCTTCTTTTTCCATTCTACTTGACACCCTCTTGGGTTTAGCTTGCTGTGTGATGACAACACTAGCATGCAGCAGCAGACTTTTAGAAGCAGGTATGTGCATTTGATGCTGACTTGAAAACTTCCTCTAAAAATGTAAAATACTTGCTCAGTATTTAAACTCGATAGTTTTGTGTTGTGATTTCTGGTTATTACCTATTAGCAAGTAGCAGTAGTATCATATATGATGACACACAAGTTAGTGTTGATCTCCATGAAGGCAGGGAAGCTCTGCAGAGGGACTTGTATAAATTGGATCAATGGGCCAATGTTAACGATATGAGCTTCAACAAGGCCAAGTGTCAGGTCCTGCACTTAGGCCACAACAACCCCGTGCATTGCTATAGGCTGGGGGAAGTGTGGCTGGAGAGCTGCCTGGCAGAAAAGGACCTGGGGGATTGACAAGTGGCTGAATATGAATATGGCCAAGAAGGCCAATGGCATCCTGGCTTGTATAAGAAATAGTGTGAGCAGCAGAAGTAGGGAGGTGATTGTCCCCCTGTACTCAGCACTGGTGAGGCCACACCTTGAGCATTGTGTTCAGTTCTGGGCACCTCAACACAAGAGAGATGTTGAGGTGCTGGAGCGAGTGTAGGGTAGGACAACAAAGCTGGTGAAGGGCCTGGAGAACAGATACTATGAAGAGTGATTGAAGGAGCTGGGACTGTTTGGTTTGAGGAAGAGGAAGCTGAGGGGAGACCTTATCGCTCTCTAAAACTACTTGAAAGGACATTGTAGAGAGGTTGGTGCTAGTCTCTTCTCACAGGTGATTAGCAGTAGAACAAGAGGGAATGGCTTCAAGCTGCAACCGGGGGCTGAACATTAGGAAAGAATTTTTCACAGAAAGAGAGGTCAGACACTGGAATAGGCTGCCCAGGGAGGTGGTTGAGTCCCCACCCCTGAACGTAGATGTGGTGTTGGGGGATATGGTATATCTGGTGTATATGGGAGAACTTTGTAGAGTGGGGTTGATGGTTGGACTCAATGATCCCAAGGGTCTTTTCCAACCTGAATGATTCTATGATTCTATATAATGTAGGCATGGAGTCAGCTAAAAGAAATTGAACATCTGAGCTGCTGCATATTTTAATTACACTGATGTGTTTGTGGGACCAACAAGAGACCTGGTCTCTGGCTTTCAGTCATTGGCCAGAGGTCCTGATACAAGACCAGCTCCAGTGGCATCACACACCAGAGCAAAGTCTTCTCTCCTGTGTTGCACTGCCCAAAGGCTTTCCTGCCACATTTGGATGCTCTTGGGTGGGAACGTGAAAAGCTCCAGCCTTCAGCACTTTAGCTGTGGGCTCTGACTGGTGTGACACTTCTGGAGGCATCTGATTTGAATTTAGCTGGAGCAATGGTTATTGCCCTATTTCAGAGTCCGTCAGAGATGAAAACACTGCATAGTAGCTTTCACCAAAGATGCTATGCTAGTACATGTAAAAGGACTAGACACAAAACTGATTTCTCCTCAAAGAAATGACAGCCTTAAATTGTAGGCTATTAATGGATACAAGTAAAATACAAGGAAATGAGTCTCTTCTGTTCAGCAGGGGAAGGCAGTGATAGAGTTGGGTTGTTTGTTTTTATAACTGACAGATGGAACAATAAGATTTCTCCTTAAATATCCACATCAGCAATCCATTGCCTTCCTTATCTAGTGCAGTTAAATTTTCAACTCGGTTAACCATGCCAGCTAAAAGTTTGTAAATAGGCTTAACCTGGCCTGGTTGTAACTACATATAAGTCCTTTGTGGGACTAGCCATTATTGCTAAGAACTGATACTATGGCAGCAGAATCAGCAGGGCAGCATTGAGTTTCCAGATATGGGGTTCTGTTGTTGCAGGTATACTGCTCACCCATAACTTAATGAAAAGTTTCCACCTTTAGTGATATGCTTAGTTTTTACTTAACAGATCTCACAGAACGGTTTGGTTTTTGGTTTTAATGATGCTTTAAATCAGCAGCTTTTTATTGTGGTGACAAGCTAATTATGTTGTTTGAATATCCTGTCCACACTACAGCCTGTGTTTTGACTGCTATTTTAGAATGTAATTTACTTGTTAGAGCAAGTTCCACTTCCCTGTTGCAGAGTAGCACCTTAATTGTACAGAGGTGTCAAAATCTGGTTTTCACACACATTTCTGTCTACTAGCCCTCAGCTCATATTTCAAATACATAGAGGTTTGCTATTTTGTGAAACATTTGTCAGATAGGTCTATTGAAAAGGTAGAAGTGGAAGTCAGTCGACTCTTGAATTAGATCTCCTGCTGTCTGTCCATAGTGGACTGTAAGCTGCTTGAGTTCTAAATTAATACATACCTTTTGAAGAAAAATAACTTCCTTTTACTTCTCAAAAGTGGTGTATATATAGATATGTCTTGGCAATACTGCATTGCTAAAAATTAGGAGCAGTGAGGTATTTTAAGGTATTCTGAAGTAGCTCTTAACAACATGCTCCACATCATGAAAGAATTGTTGAAATTAACTTGGTTATACCAGAACAGAGGTCTCCAGGTTGCCCTTGTAAGCCTCTGCAGTCAAACAAAGAGAGTCCTGAAATATTCCATAAGCTTGGCAGACCGAATCACTGGATGCACAGGGTGATGGGTCTTGCTTGTTATGATTAGCAGGAAACAATGATACATTGTGTTCCACTGTAAACAAGCGATGCCAGGATCTTCCAAAGTGTCCTGCATTTACAACAAACAAAGAAACAAACAAAACAATTACTATTATGGATCCAAGTCATGATGCACAGATGAGCTTTCTGTGTGGTTAATCATCTCCTGTGCATGTGGAAAATATAATTCGTCATTTTGTGAAAGTGGGCTGATGAGACAGACTTATGGATGTGTCAGGGGGTTTCTTTGTAATGGTTTTTTTTTCAAGTGGTCATTACAGGATGGAAACCTTGGAATGAGATAACCGATGTAGCTTTTCTGTGTTAGTCGCAAGGACAGCAGCAGGGGAGCATTTGGAAGAAACGAAATGTCTCTCAAATTCTTTGATGTCAGAGTGAAACTTTTCATGTTTTTGTGATAATGTAGTACTAGAATAACAACTACTTCTCCTTTCAGTTTTGAAGGGGGACATTGTGAAAGAATAAGTTCTAGGAATGAAACATTGCAGTTTTGAAAAGACTGTAAGAATTTGTCTAAATAGCTTGTATGCTCAACATGTGTGCTCAAAGATGGAGCTGTGTACAGTTCTGGAGAAATCTAATATTCTTAGGAGGACTGAAGCCTTTTTTTGTCCCGAACTGTCATCTCTAAGACTTTAGTTAAACGTCTAAATATTTATATTTTAATATAAATGTTTATATTTTAAGCTAAATGTTACATTTGAATCCTTAAAAGTTAAAAGCTCTGGACTTCTGTAATTTGATTCTGAAATCAATAAACATATGGAGACCCTGAGATCATAGGCAGGCAACCTGAAAGTCAGTATGAGCAGAAAGTGTGCTGCACGTGAACACGGTATAGAAACTGAGTTCTGTGATAACACCTGGCTATTTTATGCAAGATTTTTTATGGATGGTTCTTATGAAACATTCCAGAAAAGATCAGAATTGCTTCCCTGTTTTAAAATTCCAGAGCTAAAGCAGATTTCAAGCACTTTAGCTCCTTCTAATACACAAATAGTAGATAATTAGAAAGAAGCGAAATTACACATCTCTGACAGACTGTTCTCCACTACAATGATCTTTACCAAAACACATGATAAAAGCATACTTTGTTTCAAAGTTTTAAGATTAAATAGATTCAGTGTCTTCCAGAAAAATTATGTAATTGGGAGAAAGAGATAATAATAAGACATAGATTTTTATGGTGTATTTAGTGGTGTTATTTAAGCCTATTCTGATAAATACACCTGTTTGACAAATACAAGGCAGATCAAATGAAACTACTCAGTGACACAGCAGAACAAACCTGTTCTTTACACATTATGTTGTGGAGCTGTAAAGCCCTTTCTGCAGTATGTTGTGAATATAAAAAAATTACGGAAGTTCAGAAAACAGTAGAGTAATTTAGCGAAAGAAAACCGTACTTGAGATTATTAGTCATGCAAGCATCATGTCTGGCTCTGAAAGTCCCCGACTCTCAAGCTTTGAACACTCCTATTACTCATATGAAGTATTTCTGCTTGCTTGTACGGTTCCTAAACTTTTGTTAGGGCTAGGAAGCTGTAATAGATACGTATTTATTGTCCTGTTCCAAGAGGAGTTGGTAATGTGCCCTCAAACATCTGATTTGTTTTCCCATGTATTCCCATCTCCCATGTTTTCCTTTTTGAAGTTCGTTCTATTTACCATCCTTATTGTTTCTTAATGAAACATCTCAGCCCTGTTTCCCTTTTTCTGCTGGCCTCAATTCTGTTGACCGGTAAACTCTTGTTAAGCTAGTACTCCCCTTCTGTTATCAGTAGTGCCTGCCTACCCTTTCTCATGTTGCTGTCTTGTGGTGTCACAGCACAGGGTGAGCCATCTGCATATACGCTGCTCCTCCTCTCTTATCTGTAGCATCTCACACTTGGTGGTGGTGTTATCTCGTTAGAGGCACCACAAGCCTGGGCATGCCATTCACACGCTACCCTGATGTACAGAAAGTCTTACAGGCTGTAATTCTTCTCTGTCTGTGCCACAGAAAAGACTGCAGAATAATATAGTTTACATATACCTCAGTGTTTACGTAACTATAGATATGTCTGAGGATTTCCTAAAGTCTTTATGTGGGGATAACCACAGCTGTTTGCATTGGAGGTTAGGGACCTTAGCAGCTGGAAAAGGTAGACCAAGCCCAGAGCTGGATAAAGAACACTTCTTGTGGAAAAAAATTGAGATTTAGGGAAGAAATGTGAGACAAAAGAACAATTTATTTATTTTCCAAAAATGTTTCACCCAAAAATAGAATCTTCAGAATTTATAAAATTTGCTCATGGGCAGCCAGTAAACCAGAAATTAAAATTGACAGGGCCTGTCAAGCAGGCTGCTGGGGAAGCTCAGTCCCTGTCTGCTCTGCTTCTCACTCATCAGCCTGCCTGGAAGGGACTTGTCAAATTCAACTTTATATCCACAGCAAGTGAAGTTGATGGTTTTGGTTTTGTTTTTGTTTTTTTGTTTGTTTGTTTGTTTTTGGTTGGTTGGTTAGCTTTCACGGAGCATAGGGGAGCTGTTTTTTAAACGTGAACAGTTGGATTTTCAATGGAGAACTTCTCCACCAGCTTTACTAAACACTTTGTAACCCAGTGACTTGACATAGGTATTATTTTTTTTTTAAATTATGATGATTTGAATGTTTTGTGTTGGTTGTTTTTTTTACTTTTGCCACATAATTGGGCTTATCTTTGAAGAATTTCTTAGAAAGAGCTGCAGCAAACTCGCTAGATTATTTTGGTTGTTTTAGGCTGAACTATCCAAAATATTTTGAGGGAGGGCAAAGGCTTTGTCTGTTCTGTTTTAAGTACAATAAATACCTTGCTTGATCTCTTTTGGGGAACTTGAAGTGTGGAGTCAACAGAGCTGGTCTGGTAAACTTACATGGTTTTACATTCCTACCTGAAACAAAAGCAGAGAATTAAAAGAAAGCAGTAGTGTATGCAGGAAAACAAATCCCATCCATGGTCTTTCCTTTCTCTGAGCTTGCAGGTCTGTCAACTCTTCAGCCGGTTTCCCCAGTCCTGCTTCGAATGGGACAGAAATTTCAGATAGTTGTTTGACTGCATTGTATTATGGAGCAACAGCACGTCTATATTTTTTATGATACCTTATGTATTTGTCTGAGGCACCATATGTCCTGAGAAACTGGTAATTTTAAATGGCAATGCAAGGCTAAAATTTTTGCTCATTGTGGGACTAATTCTGTACTGGGTGGGTGGGGTGGAAGGTGTCTCCTCCTAATAGCACTACACTATATGAAAGTCATCACACCATTAGCTGCGTTACAGATAGCACAAACTGGAATTAAGCTCCATTTGTGCTGTGAAAGCTGTAAGGCATTTGAAGCACTTTTTGTTAACACCTTAGGAGGTGCAGTATGAAATTTGAGCCACTATGACCATCTGCTCTCAAATCCTTCAGTGTCCCAGTAAATTGTCACAGTCTTTTGGCAATGATTCCTGAGTGTTTGCCTTTTCAGTAACAAACGTAATGTTTGTGTGTTTCATTTTCTCCTTTTATCATTTACAAAGATGTTAAAGAGGAGACCTTACTTACTGTATGCCTTTACTTTTATCTTGTTCTCTTTTTGTCCATTTACAAATAAGTAGAGCTAATTTTTCAGCCTTTCCATTTAGGAAAAAAAAAATCTCCATGCCTCTTAATTGAACTCTTTCTTCTGTATCCTCTACTGCCAGGAGGTGATTTGAACAGACCACTAGTATTTCTTTTGGTTGTTTTAAGTGCATATCAGTTTTATTGTTTTCCATTCATTTCCTTGCACAACTGAGCATCTGATTTCTTCTGCCTGTCATGAAGGCCTGAGCACAGACATTCTCCGTGAGTCTGTGACTGCTCAAATTCAAGTAGAGCTGATGAAATATTAACAGTACAGTAATTTGCCTTTATAAAGGCTTCTTGCTGAGGAACGTTTGGTTATATGTACAAGAAATACTGTGTAATGCATTAATATGCTATGTATAGCACTGGAAGAGATGCCACCTAAGGGTTAAATTCCTTGTAGTAATTTAACTGGGCTTACACTGGCTTATTGATATTTTTCCTGTACTGGGAGTGCCAGACCTGGACACAGTATCTAGATGTTGTCTCCTGAGCACTAAGAACAGGGGGAGGGGATAATCCTGTCCTTTGGTAGATGGAGCAGTGGTCCTGCTGGCACATGCACAGCTGTCTGCAGCAGAGTCCCATGCCGTCCCTGCAGAGCTGCTCCCTGGCCCAACCCATCTCTCCCCAGCTACTATCGTTTCCAGCGGTTATGGACTTTGCGTTTGTCCCTGCTGAACTTCATGAAGTTCCGCATGGCCAGTTGCTCCAGCCTGTCTTGGCCTCTGTGAATGGCAGCCCTGATTCTCAGTTGGGATTTCCCTTCCCCACCCCAACTTGGTGTCACCTGCAAACTTGATCAGGGTGCACTGCGTCATTGACAAAGGGTGCTGCAGGTCACTGGTAAAGATGTTGAAATGCAGGGAGGGTTGAAATAAAAGTCAGAAAGTAGTATCATCTGCTTTTGCCCTCTGTGTAACTGGTTTTCAGCTGTTGGGGGAACAGTCCAATCCTTTTGCTCTAATTTCAGGCTATTAGGCTGAAGATACTTCTCTGAGGGTGGCAGTAATGATGTAGACTTAGCCCTTGACCTGTGCAGCAACTGCGTATCAGATTAATCTATGTAAATACTTCTCAGTGAACAGGCTCTCTGACTTCTGAAAGTGCAGTTTCACCATGGCCACAATAATGAGCTTTAGCAGTGGAGTATTTCAGTTTCTTAAGCTAGATGCTGGAGAGAGGGGAGTGGAAAGGAAGAACTTCTTTGGGCCAAGGGAAGAGGAGAAAAATACTTAGAGCTGAGAGTTAGTGGCACATGGATAAGGATTTATTATGGTCTAGTCTGGTCTGGCCTCTTGTCAAAAAATGTTGGCCTGAGGACGGGGAAAGTGTTTATTGCCAGTAAGCAGTATTTTGGAAAGCTTGAAATGCCCTGGACTTAGTGAATTCAGTGTCAACGTCAAGCTTAGTAAGGTCATCATTAAGTGATATCTAATAGTTTTTATAAATGGTTTGGTTTTACTTTCTGTTATTAGCTACTGAACTAGGTTGATAATAGTCCCAAATCTACTAATAATGCATGTTTTGCTGTTTAATTTTTTTCTGGGGAAAAAAAAGAACCCTACCAAAAAATGCTTAAAAATACTTGCTTCAAAAGAACACAATTAAATACATCTGAAATTTTGCCTCTCTGTGCCAGTCTGGCATTCTGATCACAATAAAACTTCCTACTAGAAGGGATACTCTCTTGACCCTCCCAATTTCTAGCATCTGCCTCAGTAGGGAAGCAGGAGTATGGGATGAATGTGGAATCATTCTGCAAGGGGGAGAAGCTTCTGGTGGGTAGTTGTTGGGGGTTTTTTGTTCCTGTTTGGCTTTTATTTTGAAAGACATCCTGGATAGGCCTGGATGTCCTGATGCTTCCCATATTCTGGGGTGGTAAAAAGGTTGTTACGTACTGCCTTTAGTGGCAGGGTAAAACTTAGAAGCATGGGAGGAAAGACTGCAAGCTCAAGTTGTGGGAAAGAAAAGTAAACAGGTTCTTTAAATCCACCTTACTTCCTTTTTGTGGATTTTAATCGTGCTCAGAAACAGCAACTTGCATCACCTTGATGTTAATCACTTCATCTGGATGTGTTGTACTGCATAGCACTGTGGTTATTTTTTATTTGCATTACCCCTGCTGAGATTGGGAACTTCAGTAGCAGCACAGCTACATAGTGCCAGGTACCTAAAGAACAAGTAGGAGATACAGTCCGTGCCATGAATAATTTATAATCTAATTAGAAGCAAACCTTATCAAATAACTGTTTAAAGAACAGTAGGAAAAAATAGAGAACAAAAGCGTGATTGTATCATGCAGTTGCGGGAGTTTCACTGTTCACACTGTTCAGCTTGGGAGTTCTTGGAAATTGTAGCAAGTCATAAGTAGACCAGGAAAAAAAAAAGACACTGAGTGGGATGAGTCTATGTATACCACTATTATTCATAAGAGTAGTATTTCCACAAATTGCTTTCTTTTTTCTTTCCTTTTATGACATTAGTCAAATTATGCATGAACTTCAGAGGCTGCTACTAATTCTGCACAAGATCAAAGAAATACATTAGCTTTTTGTACAACTCGGCAATGCTTTTCTGTTTTAAGTGAAAATACTTCAGCTTGCTTTTCTGGTTTTTGTTAGTAGTGAACAATGACTTGAATTCTTGCGCATTACCTTATCATGTGATATGTTTCTCTTTTAATGGATGTTTCACTAACGCAAAACATCTATGTGATTTGGTTCTTTAAAAATTAGCCATCAGTGACTTTCCTTAGAAAAAAAAAAACATTGGAGGGTCACTGATTTGTCCATAACAGAGATTAAAAAAATAAATATACAAACTGCTGAAATCATAGGTTGTCTGAATAAACATAATCTACCTCTTATGTGAGTAATAAGGAAATAATTTTTCAGTCTTTTTGTTACTTAAGAGTCACCTAACTCATTTGTTACATGTTTGGAGAGGACTTTGTTTTGGAGAACACAGTGGTCTTGAGTGACAAGCTGTAGGCTTCATTTTTTTTTTTTTTCTGAAGTGTAGATCTTGGTAACAGTTGCTAAGTTGTAAGATAGGGGCTGTATAGCTTATTCTTTACACTGCTCTTTTGTTTGTAACTGGATGACTTGGAAGGTCAATTTAAGATTTCCATCTTGTGTATGGATACAGACATAAATGGTAACTGAAACAAGTTGGAAATAGAGCATCTTCAACATTAATGTCAACTATGCTCAGTTTCGCAATGCTGCAATTGAATACTATATTTTAATTTTTTTTTTCACTGGTGTAGTTACTGAGAACATGTTGTTGGTTCCCCCACTACTGACTGAGAGTTGGAGGCCAATTGCTGCTTTCAAGGCAGATGTTCAGGAAGAGCTCTTAAAGTGCCTGCAGAACATACTCAAATCCTGTCTTACCTAAAGGGAGAAACAAACAAATATATCATCCAAACCCCTTGGTTTTAAAAGGAAATAGTGATTTCTCGCATGTTTATTTTGCTTTCTATACGCTGGATGAAAGACAGCTGAAGTTGAGCAAGCAAATCTAAAACTGATCTACTGTGGATGGTTCTAGGTAGGAGGAATGCTGTTATATTAGATTCGGGTAACTGTATGGGCAAGATTTTTGAACCACACTTTTATTTCCCTGAAATTGATAATTTAATTTGGCTGAAATTAGCCAGACCTTCAGTTTCAGAAAGTGAAAGACAGTGCTTTTCATGGGAAGGGCTGTACTTTGTTCTTGCCTTCCTAGTTCTCATTTAGTCAAGGAAAGGGTCTCATCTAGGATGCTTCTGTGCTGCACCAAGTAGTTTGTTTCTCTTATATCTGCAGTGTTGGGATGGCCAGGTAAGAAGCAGGCTGTAGATACCATCTTGTACTGAGTGATATTTATATTTGGAGTATGGAGGTGAACTCCGGTCGACCTTCAAGTTTCTCTGCCTTCTCACCCTGTGATTTCTACTAAAATGAATTGTGCAATAGTTAAAGCACTGTGGCCCATCTGTCAGAAACTAACTGTAAAGCATTCTGGTATCTCCAGTTTTTCAGTATATTCATAATTTTAGAAGTACTTTACTGTTCAGCAAAGAGAGGGATGCATGACAAATGAGTAAAACATTACTTGTTATCATTGAGTGGTTGGTGTGTCATACAATCATTTTGAAATGAACTCTTTTTTGGTGCAGACATAACAAAGCGTCATGGCTATTGTTCTTATTCATTATTTCTTAACATTAAATACATTTTTCCTCTGTGCTTGTGAATAAATAAAAAGTGCAGTAATTGAGTAAGTGTAGAAAATACCTTACTTGCAAGGTTCCTGTTCTTTTTGGTCACCTTTAATTAGAATTCCTGTTACAGAATTAATCGGATAATTTATTCCTTTTAAATTTTGTAACAGAATGATTCACTGTGAAAAGTCTGTCCCTGGTTAACAAATGATGCCCAGAACAGCATATGATGAATATTAGTTGGATAGTTTAGTGCACTACTAAAGAGGCTTACGAGCTACTGCGAGGAGTAGAAAATACAAGAATAGAAGCTTATCTGTAACTTAATGTAACACATGTGGGAATAATACTTAGCATTTCTATTGAGCTTTGCGTTTGAGGATTTTGCAGTGTTTTGCAATACAAATGATGGATTAATCCCTAGAATACTCTTTAATGTTTTTCTTTTTTCTCTTAGCTCCTTCTTTTATATGCCGGTATTAGATTTTTTTATTTTCATTTGTTTCTGTGGGCAAGAAATGAATTATTTGTAGGATCTTGAAATGCTGAGGAGCAGCAAGAATCTGCTCACACATCCCTCTAATACAGAGCATTAAATACAGACCCATATGAAATATTTCATGATACAATGCACGTGTTTTATATTACTGGAGAATTCTGTAGATCGGTTTGGCTACCTTAGCTCCATTGTCATTTGAAGAGCTGTAGGCATTTCCCTGCTGGGTGTGCAGCAGTGCTCTGCATTGTGGATAGCGCTCTCGGACAAACTTCTGAGTTGTCAAGAGTTCTTCCTTCCTATCATAATGCAAAAGAAATGCACGAGCTACATGGCAAGTGCCTAAATGTTCCCAAAATCTCTAGCTGCTGCTTCATGGAAAACAGCAACTGGGAATCCTTGTTACTGGTGCATTAACTAATAAAAAAGTCACCTTTGCAGTTTTACTTGGCTAAGTGGAAGCACTAGCAGGGACTTCTGCAGCCTGCATGGGCTTTGGAGCATGTTTGTCACCCACCTGCTAAATTAGAAGCAGTGACACTTTGGCAGTGACTGTTAAACAAATATTGACAGTGTGTGGCTTGCTTTTAACTCGGGATGATGCCATTAGGAAGTGAGGTTGTGAAAACCAGAAATCTGTCAAGCTCTTGATTTGCAATAATTTTCCTGCTGACAGATAGGAAGTGGATAAATATATATATTTATACACAAGAAGGTTCATAGTGACAGGATTTATTTTACATGTCTTGAAGGAGAAAACCAAATTTCTGTTGCCAGTAGAGAAAGGAAGTAAGTTATCATTTGTATCTTCTTTTGTCAGATTTAAGGAAAAAATATAAACAGTATCCAATGAGATGAACCTTCTTTGGATATTAGAGATTTATTTTTTTTAACAGCTTTGCTTCCAGAATAAGAAGTAGTAACTAAAAATGAAGAGCTTAGAGTAAAATTCTGTCAACTGTAAGTACTAATTCTTAATTTGAAATGAAACTCTAGACACAATTCTACCAACAGAAAACCTGATCTGAATATAAACCAAGTCTATCTATTTTTCTAGTGAATCTTGATTTTCAGTCAATAAGTTAACCTTGAGGTTTTGTTTTATGAAAAATTGTGTAAAACTGATGTTGTCGGCAGTCTAGTATAACAGTAGGCAGTGTCAGTGTCACTGGAAAAAACCAAAACCAGACACGTATCACTCTTAGTGGTATATGCATGTCTGCTTAAATAAGGTCATGACAAGAAGTAACTGCGGTAGAACAACCTACATCTTTACCTAGGATCTCCACTACAGAGCAAGCTTGAACGTGGTAAAAAGCTGCAAATACTGATATAAATTATTTTTTAAATCCAATTTAATGTTTTTCAGGCAATTCAGAGCAGTTATTAGTGATCAAAACACTTCCAGATGGAAAAGAAATTGGAATGTGTCATGATTACATGCAGAACTGCAAGAAACCACTGAAATTGAGAGTTTGAAGTACTACCAAAGCACTAATAGTGAATTTTGACAAAAGTAATTAAGATCTTGCTCTGAAGCAAAGGAAGTTGTCAAATGATTTCACAATGTAGTTGTTTCCTAATCTTAGAATCTTAGGAAAAAAGTGTTACTTATTGAGATATAGAAAAAAATTCACCTATGACTTTGTTTCCAAAATGCAAATTATTCAAGACAAGATCAGTAAACTCAGATAATATCTTATATTTCTTTAAAAGTGCAATATTACACTAAATGTCATTATGAAGATGGTGAAACAAAAATGTAACACTTCTGGTAAGTAAAATAAAAAAGACAGTGTATTGCCAAAAATTATTCCTGATAATATGTAGATTTTGTAAGAGCATATAGGGAGCTGGGTCTCTTTAGCTTGGAGAAGAGGAGACTGAGGGGTGACATCATTAATGTTTATAAATATGTAAAGGGTGAGTGTCAAGAGGATGGAGCCAGGCCCTTCTCAGTGACGTCCAATGATAGGACAAGGGGCAATGGGTGCAAGCTGGAACATAGGAGGTTCCACTTAAATGAGAAAAAACTTTTTCACAGTGTGGGTGATGGAACACTGGAACAGGCTGCCCAGAGAGGTTGTGGGGTCTCCTTCTCTGGAGATATTCGAAACCCACCTGGACACGTTCCTGTGTGACCTGATCTAGGTGTTCCTGCTCCGGCAGGGGGATTGGACTAGATGATCTTCCAAGGTCTCTTCCAATCCCTGATATTCTGTGATTCTGTGATATGAAACAGCTGTTTATTTTGCAGCATGATTTTATGAAAATTTATAGTGAATCAGCTGAAGGAGGTCATACAGTTTTTCACAGAGAAATCCTGATTGGTGACAGTATCTTCAAAGGTAGTGTTATATTTATTAATAACATATTTCTGGAATGATTGTGGAGTTTTTCATCTGTACTGCAGTTTGTCGGGTATTTGAGGACTCTGAAAACAGTTGAGAATACATCTTTCAATGGGTGTTGGGTAAGATGACAGCCAGGGTCCTTCTAGCCTCAAGCCTTCTGTGATTCTGATTCACCAAATGTTGCTTAGGTTCAGTTGTTGGTTAAATACAGTGGGAATGGAAAATGAGAAAGCAAGGTTTTCTGAAGCTTAATTTTTTTTTGCTAATGGTTAATGTAATATTGTCATCAGAGCCAAGAAACCAGCTGAGAGTTGTGTTGTGGTCACAAACTTCCTGCACTGGAGATACTATGAGACATTGTGGTGGATTCACCTGGGCCAGTAGCCAAGCACCCACACAGCTGTTGGCTCACCAGGTGGGCTGCAGGATGGAATGGGAAGAACGAAAGCAAGAAAACTGGTGGGTCAAGATAAAGACGATTTATTAGGTGAAGGAAGGGAGGGGGCAGGGACAAGTGATGCAAAGGCAATCACTCACTATCTCCCACAAGCAGACTGGTGCCCAGTCTCTGAACAACAACCACCTTGGAAAACCCCTCCTCTGCCCCAGTTTTTATTGCTGAACATGATGTTACATTGCAGGCAATATCCCTTTGGCCAGCTGTGGTCAGCTGTCCCAGCTGCATCCCCTCCCAACCTTTTGTTCCACCCCCTCACCCCTCTACCCCAATCCTACTTGTTGGGAGGAATGGAAAAAGGGCCAGAGTTAGAAAAAGAGAAAGCCTTGATGTTGTACAAGCACTGTTCAGCAATAGCCAAAACACTGCTGCATTATCAACATTATTTCAGCTACAAATTCCAAACACCATATGGGCTGCTGTGAAGACTGTACCAGCCAGACCCAGTGCAGTCATCAGCCATGCAAGTTGATTTGTGCAGGAGGAACGTTTAAGTGGAACGTGTATAGAGTTTTCTTACTAATGCCAGGGACTTCCTTCATTTCCCTTGCTGATACTGTGAAAGAATTAAGTTTTAGTTACAGCAACAGGAAGGAGAGAAGATTCAGGGAGACTAGACAAAGTGAACATGTAGTTCAGTAAGGAAACATTTAAAAGGTGAGAATCACTTCCATGTGTAAAAATTTCAGTGTAAACACAGAGAATATTATTTAATCGAGCAATGGAAGTTCAATAGACATTAGACCAGCAAACTGTTATGTTTTCTTCAGGGTTTTTACTTTGGTTTGTTTGTTGTTTGCTTTTTTTTTTGTTTGTTTTTAAACTTGTCTCTTCACTTCTTGGGCTTCCAATGTCTTAGTCTTCAGCCTTCATCCTTGTCTTTGCATGGTTTTAAATGACTATGTTGAAGGTCAGGATATTTCATGCAATTAAATTTTTTTCCTTTAATATCACAGTTCTAAAAGATGCTTGAATTCTTTTCCTGATGCACTCTTTGCCATGTCCCCAGTTTGTATTTAACTGTTAAAAAGAAACCTTATTAAGTTCTTATTATTTTCACTCCACCTGGTACTGCAGTAGTTTGCATCAAAATACCACTATTACTGTGCTGATTCAGCATCGCTCTTGTTTTCTGGTGATATTTTGTGCCTGAACTGTTGGGTACTCCTGGAACAGAACTGTATATACCACATTTCAAGTGGCTTCTATGTACTCTGTAGACAATGTATTAGAGTGCTCTGGAAGATGGCAGTAACTAAACTACCAACAAACAGGAGTTGCATCATCTTTAGGTTGGCCAGCATTATAGCTGTAGAAGTTGAGAAGGATTTTAAAGTTATATTTCAAAATGCTTCTCTCGGAGTTCAAGAAAGAAATGCACAGGTCCTTTTGTGTATAATGTCAGACCCTCACATTTTTCCTTTAAGTGACTTTGCTGATACCAATACAATAGCACAGTCTTCAGCAGAGGTGGGGTAGTATTTTTGCATTTTTTGACTTCCTAACTAAAAATTGGTGGCCCATTTGTTTTCTGAAGCTGTAAAAGCAGCCAGCTTACTAGCGAGACAATGCTAGCTAGTGTCATGGATTCTGATGTGATTTTATGACAAAGCATTGAAAATGTCAGGTTCTGTGCAGGGCAGGATTTAGCCTGCTGAAATCTTTGAGAGTTTGTACATTAATATCTAAAGCTGAGTTTGCAGCTCTGGCACATGATGGCAGGGCAGAATAAATCCTTCTTGTATAATATGCAAAATTACTGGAAAACCTCAGTTGGTAAATTAGAAAATATGCTGTGGTCAAGTGATTGATCTTCATCCCTGTAGCCAGGGATTGTGAATGCCCCATAGATATAGAGTCTACTGCTTGGCTGCCTATTACCACTTCTGCGTGGGGACAAAATGCCCTGTCCTTGGAAAGCTCATAAGCCACTTCACAGTGAAGTCAAGCAAAGGACACCACTCCTGCCATCTCACACATCAGTGCCATCCGTGGCCTGAGATCATTTGCACAGAGCCTCTTATTCGCTGCCTTTGAGCTGAGATTTGACACCAGGCTAACCTCCTGGTTAAAAATGCTCAGGTATTAAATACAGATGCCAATTTTTGCATTTGTAAAGCTGGGCCTGTAAGGGTTTTACAATAAATTAACATACCTGAATTTTCCCGCTGGATACATGTGTATTTTTACTTCCATAAATAGCAAATAAACTTTTATTCTCACAAGTATAACAGTACTCTTGAAAGTCTGTTGTCATTTATTATTGTCTGGCTTAATGCACATTTTTAATTGACGCAATTTTTCTGTGTGATTTGAGAAAAAGAAAGAGGAAGCAAAAAAGTGCAGAGTTACTATTACCAGCATGTCCCAAGGCTGTTGCTTTTAAAATTAGGATTAAAATTCTTATTTAACAAAATTATCCTTGACACACATGGCCTCAAGAAGAGGTCTGAAAGCAAGAGCAGAACAATGTTGTCAGCTTACAACCTGAAGCAGTATCTTTGAAAAGGTCTGAAATTGTCACTTTTTGTCTAGAAGATGACCTCTGGCATTCCCAGTGCTGCTCTGCCTTGTGGAAGAGGAGAGGAGGGACAACATGGAGGCAAAATCTTCCTTCTGTTGCATAAAGTCAGGCTGCTTCTGGTGGCCCTTAAAGAAGTCCTCTTCCTGAGCGGGCGTTAAAGGTGGTGTTTGGTAAAGGGAGGTGCTGGAGTGGCAGTGGTTCATCACCAGTCGACCTGCTCTCCCAGCTTCTGACACGAATGTCTTCTGCTCTTACTGCAGAGCTGTGGGCTAGGTTCCCCAATGCACTTTCCAAAAGTAGTATTTATTTGTGTTGAACCTCATTATACAAAACATATTTTTGTAGTGATATGTTTAGTTTTAAAAGTTCTTGGCTATTTGTGCATAATAACATGTGAAAGTGTCTACAGATACATACAGTAGCATTTTATAGTCATTATATCATTATACCATAATAACCTCCAAACCTTTCCTAGGTGTTCTGCCTGCCCATTTAGCTTCCTTCTTCTATTAGCTGTACTGATATTTGACAAGCTACTTTTATGCAATAAAATGTCTGCCAGAATCTGAAAAGTACTCTGAGCTTTATTTTGACCTTAAAAATTTCTGCTCTAGCAGAGAACACTTACTTTAAAATGTTTACTTCCCTCAGTTTCAGAGGTGTGTGCTTACAGGAAATAAAATCTTATTTTAATTTACATACAACACAATTAATTCCCTTCCTAAAAAGTAATTATTTTTGAGTGTGTCTTGACCATAAACATGCAGATAATGCTAGAGGTGCATGGGACAGACATGGAATTCTTACGGTAGCTATCCCACTGCCCCCTAGAAAACAGTGCCACTGTTATTCTGCATGGAGTATTTCATAGTTCTAATGCATACAACATGAATTTAATTAAGCATTGAATTGAATGTTTAATATTGAGAACATTCTCAAGTCATTATTTGCTGTGGCTTCTTGCTAAATCAACATTATAATCCTGCTTTCGTTTCCCTACAGATGATGAAACATGCCTGGGATAATTATAAGCGTTACGCATGGGGATTAAATGAACTGAAACCCATATCTAAGCAAGGACATTCAAGCAATTTATTTGGTGAGTAGAGTGTATTTTTTGTGCTTCGTGACGTTAGCATAAAACAGTAAAACAGCTGAAAAGCTTATAGGTGATAAACATGTGTTCCTTCTACCCTCCATCAGGCAGTGTGGAGTTTCCTGCTTATGTATAAAAAAAGTAAGAGTATATGAAGGTTATGCTTTCTATGACTTTTATAGATCACCTCCTGAATGAGAATAAATGAAGCATGTCATTGCTGCATGATAAAGATGTAGTTTTGTTGCATTAAATACCGCCCTGCCTTAAACTTTTCCTATGAAGTGGAACTCATTGACAGCACATTCGATAAGCAGGAAACACAGACTGTAAGCTGCTGGGGGAAATCCAGTATGAGGACCAAAAGGTACTTTCTCCAGTCATGAAGGTAGCTGAAGCTGTCTGCAGTTTTCAGGAATTTATTTCCATTCCTTAAGAAAAACTTGATCGCCGTATCAGTCAGACTCCCTTCTCAGGCTTTTTCATGAACATAACCATTATTTGCACCTCTAAATGTCGCACAGGAGATGCTTAAATAACACCCAAGTTGTTATCAGTGTAGAACAAATACAGAGCTAAAGTTTTAGTAGGAGAGGCATGCTGCAGAAATACATTGTAATGAGGCAAGACTTTTTCAATGTCCAAGTAGGACACAGAGCTGGATAAACAGCAGCTGAAGAGCAACAGCATTCTGAGGAAGCATTAGAAAGTAGTCATATGAACTGTCATCATCTTCAGTTTTGCAGAAAAATGAAGAGTTAAACTGTTTGATGGCAGTCTTTGTATTCAAATAGCTTCTGTTTTCCAAACAGAAAGCTGAAAAATGAACTAATTTCTGTAGCTGAGACAAAATCAATACATTATTTTGATTTTTAACAGGAGCTTACTTTGTTGCTTTGTTGAATGTTTGGAAAAGATAGTTTGAAGTGGAAACATTTCCTAAAAGAGCCTAAATAGAGCACTTATCAAATCCTCAACTATATTTGGAAGTTGCTAAGAGACAGCAGTTGTGATAACAAAAATAATTTTGAAAATACAGCATCTACATTGATCTTGCTGCACTGCTCATCTACCCAAGGTAACATCAAAAATGTCACTGGGTGTTTATTACATAGTCAGTTATTGGATTTAAAACATGAATTGTGTGCTTGAAACCAAAGTAGTTTGGGTGAACATCAAGGTTAAGTCAGGCTTCTGTTTTCTTGAAAACTAAAACTTTTTATCTTAATTCAGATGACTGATGGTTGTGCAACTTAATGTCATATTTGAAGAACTATTTAATGGAATCCTGTCTTCTTGGTGCACAACAAAATGGCACATGATGTCTTGAAAATTAAATGCTTAATGTAGTTTCATTTGGAATCAAAAGCAATATAAAAATTCACAAAGTTTGAGTTCTTAATGGTACTGCATGGATTCACAGAAAAAGCTGTAGATGTATTGACTTGTGAAATTCCTAAGCGGTAGTTCTGTGGATGTTGTGCAAGAATAAACCACTGCAGGCAGTATTCAGTGTGAAACAGGACAAGTGTTGAATTGGAAAATAAAACTGCATTTAAAGAAACATGAGCCAGAGTCAGACTAAATTACTTTCTCATCATCATCATCTAGTATAAGATCTTATTGCTGAAGAGATTTCCTTAGAAACATCTTCATTCTTATTGATCTTGGCGGCAAATTAAAATTAGCATTAGGTCTCTTTCTGCTGAATTACTTTACAGAATACTAAAGAGCAGCATATGTGCAAGCAGTTCTGTCTCATAAGCTCCCCTTTCCTGAATCCATATCTCCTTTTGTTTTTCAGAAGCAAATCCGTGTTTCCATACAAGTGTCCTTAGATCTTTATATCTGATCTGTACCTTTCTGTTCGAATTCAACAAATGTCCCCTCTTTAATAAAGCAATAAAAGGATGATCTTATTTTGCCTTTTTTTTTTTAATATCAAGTAATTGAACCTCTTTTTTCTTGTGAAAGGACAGAAAAGTTTCCTTATCTTCTTTGTTTCTGGCTCTTTCCTTTTTTTTTTTTAAAAAAAAAAATGAATTGTAGATGGTTGACTACTTTTAAAGTAATTCTGAACTGAATTAGTTGAGAATGTTACCTCCAGCCCTGTGTTCCGTGAATCACCTAACAGCCTTCAGAAATCAAGACAGAGCTTCAGTTCTCTGTCATCCCTCATAATTATCTCCAATTTGCCATGATTGTCTTTTTGTCTTGCTTCAATTTTTCAAAATTACAAGTTTCTGATTGTCTTAATAGGAGTACGATATAACATATTTCATTAGCCAGCTGATTAATTTTGAACATTTCCCCTCCTATTAATTGGTGCAGTTATGGTACTTTGTGTATATTGGGAGTGGCTGGTATGGGATAGAGGCTTTAAGAACCCCACTGAGGGGAACAGCAAGTTCCAGTTCTGTAGCTCCCTGGTGCTTAATGTTGTATAGGTTACAACAAGACACAACCATCATGATGTATTTCTCTGAAACATAAAATTAAGATGGGCTTTTAAGAAGCATAGTTACACAAAGATGTGACTGTTAGGCAATACCATCATGAATTTGGCAACTATTTATACTATTGTTAGGCTAGGGGAAGAGGAATATGGCCAGCGGGATGACAGTGGGAGAAAGGGTAATGATGATTAGTGGTTCTGACCTTAGAGGAATAAAAGGCAACCTGCTTTAGCACCTCATACAAATTAAAAGTAGTATAGCTCTTTGGTAGCTGGGGACTTCTTGCCCAACTTTGAAATGCCAGTTTATTTGTCCTAAACCCACACCACGAGACCCAACTTTTGAAGATATGGACCTGCCTTGATCTTGCTGGTGTTCTGTGAGCAGCGTGTGTGGAGGGTGTATTCAATAAGCTGAGGAAGCCTTTAGACTGGTAGACTGTAGACATACCCATGTTATGAGCAGTTTCCTCTCACGTGTTGCAAAAGGAAAATAACTTATTTAGAGAATGGCTGAAATATATATGAACTGAGATATTTCTGTTTCAAGCCAAAGCCACATACTTATCTCTGACCATTGCAGTCTTTTCAGCACATCCATGTAATGCTTTGATTTCCTTTTAATTCATCACTATAGCTTTCACCATGATGTCTTGGCAAGTAACTAATATTATTGTATTTTTTAATAGTTTACTCCAACTACAAAGAATTCAGTTACAGTAACAACTATTTGAAAAGGCAGAAGTGAAAAGTTGTCAGTTGTTGTCTGTAGCAGTCTTATTAGTTTAATTCCATGAAATGTGCAACTATTTCTGGACTAATCAAGTAAATTGGAATAGCTAAACATCTGTTTGCACCATACCAGTGCATCAGCAAAACAAGGCATGTCTCCTACTCTAGTATGACTTCTGCTGTGAGTACTCATCATTCTCTGCCCATACCTGGTAGACAGCAGGCCCTGAGATTTTGACAGTTTTTTTCACAGCACCCCACCAACTGCAGCATTTCCCCCCAACCCACCCCCCCAACCCAGGAGCTATTCCTCTCCAAGCCTTCTGTGCTAATTTTAAAACTAATGAGCAATGCTGTACTGGCAGAGAGCCCTTTCTAGAAGTGTTTTCTGCACTTAAGTGAGTGTTACTAAAGGGCTTTTTAAATTATCTTTAGCTGTATTTCAAGTGCAGTATTGCAAGTTCAATAATATTGTAACTTGTGGGCATAGTATAATTAATCTCTGCAAGTGAAAAAGGCCTTTTTTCTGGAGGGGAAAAGGGAGACATTTAATAAATACTCAGAGTCGGCAAAGCCAAAGTATTATAATTTAACAAGATCCTGTTCCTCCCACTTTGAACTAATTTTTGTAGTTTCTTGTAAAGAGTATTGAGGGGGTATGAAGATTTTTAAAGCCTGTCTTGCAGTGTACACAAATATGTATTTTAAAACTGTAAGTTTTTTAATTTAGCTATAGAAAATGATCTGTACATGTGTTGAAATATGTTTAAACGTGTTAGATTTAGATAGAAAATCTTCGACATCACCTCTCCTACCCCCTTCTTGTTTCTCTTCACTGTTGCTCCTGGATTCCTTGGAATGTTGGGTTTCAGTATGTGGTGGTCTTAATTTTGGAAGTAAGCCTGACATCTTTCCCAACTAAATTAATATCAATTTGTTTGAAGAATAACGTTAGCAGTCATGTCAACTGTATGACTCAATACAGTATTTATGAGAGGAGGTCATGCTGCTCAACTGCTGTTTTTTTTGAAGAAGTTGGTTAGTATGAAAACAAGGAAGTTTATTGTCTTTTTAGATTTCCAAAAAGCATACTTGAGGGTTATTACTGGCCTCTGGCAGAGATCCATTACTGCTGAGGCCATGCTCTCAAATTACTTATCACAGCACTGGAAAATCAAGTGACCAGAGTGACAGTTTGGCAGTGCCAACAAGTTACTTGAGGTACCTAGAGCAATGTCAAACTGCAAGCAGTTCCATGAACCCAGGATTCCCTAAGAGATAATAATTGTATTTGAAAATAGCAAATGGGGTCTAACATGCCTAAATTTAAACTGGCATATAGTAGCATGGGAGATATTATTCTAAGTTAACGCACATCACTGGCGGACTTGAACTCAAAATAAGTAGTAAAAATTGAAAGTTTCTCAGTATAATATATGGAGGCCCATAAAAAGTGGCATGGATGGGATGAGCAGGGTTTTGTTGTTCATTGTGAGGAACAATACCCTTTGTAAGGGGTGGAAACATCAAATCAGTAAGTGGCATGTTTAAACAAGCAAAAGAAGGTGGTTCATAAGGAAACGGGTAGCTGAGCTGCATGGGTATCAGAAGGCTTCTGTGGAAAGCAAAGAGATAAGCAATGGAGGAAACGTTCATTGAGGTCGATGAAATACAAAGACACCAGAGCTGGCTCTAAAATGCACAGGTGTTCAAAATACTAGAGATTAGAACAGCGTTGTAGAAATATCACAACATCGTTTCATGTTACATATATGAAAAGCTAGATCAGTAAAAAAAAATGGAAGTATAATTTCTTTTCCCACTCTTACCAGCTGGTAATAGTGACTGAAATTAAAAATGTTAGTGTTGCTGGGGGTTTGCCAGTACTTGAGTAAGAGTTTCATGGTTTGGCAAAGTGCACTTTAATAATTAATCACTCTTGACACTTTAAAATGCTAATGATATTGGATGGGAACCTTTTCAGTGAACTTTATTTAAAGGAAAACACTGTTTTAAAATCTGAGTCAGCTTTTGAAACAATGCTCTAAGAAACCTACAGCTCTTATCAAAACATTAATTTTGTCAAACCTATATGTATTCTTTTATGTCTTGGGAATAATATAGTTGAGTTCTTAATGCACAATATATATGCATATAGAGCTGAAAAAAAATGGGATGCTTGATTGATTTTTCCAATTTGCATATTTATCTGGTCTCACACCCATGTTAGGAAAATCTGAACTGTTCTTAATGACCAGATTAAAACAAAAAAAAAGTGACAGTTTAGATTTCTATATTTTGGGCTGGAATTTTGAGTCCAAAATGACAAACTGGAAGAAGATTTCATAAAATACATTTGCTTTGACTGAGCTTCTTCAGTTTACAATATCTGGAAGGTAACAAAACAAGTTTGCTCAGTGGCTGAAAACAATGAAGAGTCTAAGATGATCAGGGTGAGGCTGAGTGCAATTCCAATACAGCTATGTATAAAATTTACTTTTTCTTTTCCACAGTAATACAAAGTAGCCCTAAAGAGCAGTTCTTCTGCCAATAATAGAGGAGTTCTTTTTTTTTTTTAACATTTTCACTTTACTTGAAGGGACATTCATTGTTATTTGTATGTGCTGAATTTCTTCACATTAAAAAAATAAAAATACAAATGTCTATATGAATTTTCATACTTTGTTTCAGAAACACAAAAAATGTAACTTTTTCTGTAAGAAAACATTCTACTCATCTTCTACAGTCATGCAAGAAAAAGAAATCCTAGTTTATGACGCTTGTTGGACGGTGAACTATTATAGGTGAGGGAGCAGATGTACAGCATGACCTGAGTCATTTCTTAGTTCATCTTTCCTTATCTTCTACAGTTTCCTTCCATTCAGAATGTGACACAGACTCAGAAAAGAAAAGCAGATGAATTTGAGAAGAGTAAGGGGCCTAGCTTCCACCCTCTTATAGACAGTGCATTAGGACACGTGTCTGAAACTGTCTTCCCTGTAATGTTCTGTATGATATTCAGCAGATCACAAATTTTCATCTGTTTCACATATAGGTATACACAAATGCATGTGTGTGTGTATTTATATATCTCCAAATATATTTGATGGTGAGGAGCGTGGATATTCTGGAGAACCAAACCCCATACTCAGTATACAAGGGATGGGAGAAAAGTTGTAAACAAAACACTAACTGCACCAGCATGCATTGATTCTGGCATCCTGGCAGTATTCTATTTCAGACTCTTTTGGCCAAAATATAAGCCAAATGTGTAAAAGTCTGGCCTAGACAAGCAAAAGCTTCTTTTGGCCCGCTCTCCAAACAGCTTGGCCATAAGCCAGTTGTGGTTCTTAAACCATATGGTCACATAAGCTTAGTTACAGAGCTGTGCTAATAAGCTTGTCATCCCTAGCAGCTCTCCCTGCAGTGACATCCTGGAAACTCACACAAAGTTATTCATCCTCTGATCACTGTGTTTTTTTATTCTGCTCTTCCCACCCACCCCTGAGGCGCTACTCCGTTCTTGAATGTAATCTCTTTTTCTTATTTGTGTGCACATACCTTTGCATGGACCCACTGTGATCTACACTGCCCTGTGCTTTGTATCACACTATTCTGAAATGCTGGATAATCAGTCATCATCCACAAATCTTGTTAGCAGCAAGTTCTTTTTGTTTTCTTCGTGGTCATTCCTGAAGATTTCAGGTGTCAAACTAGGAATGATGCTCTGTAGATGCTGCTCGATAGCCCACCTGAAGTTTTCAAATTGACTGACTTTTGTGTTCTCCTCAGTTAACTAGCTTGTAGGCTATTTCTCGTATTCTGTATGTGTCACTTACATGGAACAAATGATTCTGTTAGTAAAGAGGATGAGAGAAAACCAGAAGCAAATTTAACAAAGAAAGTGAAATGGAGCATATATGAGTACTTGGTCTGGAGGTTTTGGCAGAGACAAGTAATGTCACTTTGGTAGACATGGACATATAGTTACCTCTTACCACTAAAATGATTCACTTCAAACTTACTTTTTATGACTTTCAGTCCATTTTCTCTACCTTGTAGTTTTATTTTTTTTTTATCTGCAAGATAATTCTTTAATTACCTCAGGTATTTGAATTTGCTCCAAGTATTACTTGTTGTATTTTCCTTCTGCCGAGGGCAACTGTGAAACTCTGCCATGCTGACCGCAACTTTGCCGGCTCTTTTTGTAACCCAGTGCTCATTATTAAACAAATTTTTAGCTGTTCCTTAGATGCATAACAAAACAGTCCTCCTTGTCCAAATATTCTGTCATATGAGTGTGTATTGTGATTGCCTAGCAACAATCTTTGCCTGTTGTAGACCATGACAGCTGTGTAATTCCTTGGGAGCGTTGTACAGGAACTAAGATGAGTGATAACTGTATTAAATGATTTATGTGGTGTGCTTTGAGAAGCATAGCATATATAGGCTTTTGTGAAATGTTTGGTCATATTCCATAATAAGAGATGGTAATTTAACTTCATTGCATTCCTTTTATCTTGCTCCCCTCCCTGCCGCCCCCCACAACCTTGTTTGTCTGGTTATAAATGAGCTGTTCAGCTACACAGTTTCCTTAACTCTCTAAGTTTGGATTATCCTGTTGGATAACTTAGTGTAAACTGCATTTGTGCACAAGTCGTAACTCTAGCCCCTAAACTGACACTTTAAAAATGCATATTGTGTTCTTTTATCAAGAATTTTGAAGTATAACTGCTTGAGACAAACGTGACTGTGTATTGGTCACATTAATTGCTTAATTCTGCTTTCTGGAGCCTTCAGAATAATGGCAAAAGTTGTTATAAATAAAGTAAGATCCTCTTGGGATTCTCCAGTTTTCTTCTGTCTGCCTGCAGGGAGAGGTCCACTCTCTAAGGCAGCCATATTCTGGTTCTGTGTAGGCCAGATTGAGAAAGAATTTAAAAGAATGTAAGAAATCATAGGAAGTGGGTGACTCCAAAGGTGATTCCTCAATAAGGTTAAATTCCCTTTTCCTTGTGACTCAGTAGAGAGTTGCAGCTCAAGTACTAATCCTTAAAATTGAAAGCTGAACTGTTTATTGGTGGTTTTAGCTGTAATACAAGGGGATTATCACAAAGAATGTCATTGCATGGGGAGCCTATCACAATCCACTTGAGCAAATCAGGTTATAGATGTTTTTTTCTGTAAGTAGAGCTTGTTTGTAGGAGTTCACCAGGAGCTGCATTTGTTGTACAGTTACTAAACATCTCCAGAACCTTTGCAGTAGTGTTCTTGAGCGTGTGTCCTCCAGCAGTTTTCCAGTCTCTCTCAGTTTTCCAGTTTCTGATGAGCTTGGAAAAAATAAAAGTTACTTAGGCAAGTCTAAAGGGATACTTTCCCTTTAATATAAGAGGAGGGGAGCTGAGCTCCATATTAGCTCTGGGAAGATACAATGTCCTTCTTACCTTCTAAAACTATGCTGCAGTTTTAGTAGTGGAATATCTGGGGGGAAACATAGAGATTACTTCCTTCAGAGCAGAAAAGGGACATTCCAAAAAGGATGGTGTAAGTAATTAGCAGTTACTAAAACGGACAGAGCATCTGGTTCTGTTAAATGTACCAAGTAACTGTTATAATGATCCCAAGTATTACTTTGTTTAAGGTGATACAAATGGAAAAAACTTAACTGGAAACAAGAAAGTTATGTCAGTCCTGCTATATGGAGGCCTCCTATTGTGAGGTAGCAGAAAACCTTGATGGTAGTAAACACAGAGTTCAGTGAAATAGTGGATTTCCTACTTAAATATGAGTAATTCAATTGTGATACTTTATAAGTCTACAAAACTAAGTTTATTTTTTCATCAGGTGTTTCAAAGGCAAGATGATAATCAACTTAGTGGTAGCTACTGTCCTATTATTCACCAATGCAATGAACTCCTGAATGAGTATTCAGCTATTCACTGCAGTCATTAGCCTTGCTGGGGAGAGAGATTGGACCTAATGACTTGCCCTGTTCCTTGCAACCTAAATTATTCTGCAATTCTCAATATTTACTTCTGCATCTAGGGTCTTCTTTAAAGAATATCTTACCTGTAGTTTGCCTTCATAAGGTACATTATTCGATTTTTTTGTTTATGAATTTAGCTACAGTAAAGTGGCCAAATTTTTTTTTGACACTGTTCAGTAAATAGAAAATCAAACTCTTCTTAGATGAAAATGAAGTTTTGAAAAGGTTATCGTAAATTTGAAGGTAGCATAGGAAAATCACTTGAGTGGCTTTATTTTTGCCCCGACCCTCCACATCACCCTTTCAGTACAGGATCATGAATGCCTAATCTGTACCAAAGTGAACATACTGATGACGTTTCATCTTGCAACATTAGGTGGAGGCTAGTAAATTGAGTCTTATCCATTTCCATAACAGAAACAGAAGAATGCCACTTTTGTAACCATCCATAACTTGCTCTGAAAACCAATGTCTGTCAGTCTGTTCTGGGCTGAAAAATTCAGGTGTGGCAAGTTTGTCTTTGCTCCCCTGGTGCTATCGTGTGCCAATTACACAGTGATGCACAGCACCAGAAAAATTATTTTTTGAGAGACACTACTTCTTAAAGGGCTTGCTTAACCAAAGTGTGATCACTACTTAGCAGCTTCTTAAAGCTTTATGTATATCATTGAGTATTAAAGCAAAAAAGCAAGGGATATTTTCACTTCAAACTGGAAGAAACAGTCATTCCTCCACTTGACTGTATTCTGAGAATTACATTGTATAGTGAACTGTTCCACCAGTGTTTAAAAATGCAAAATCAGGGCTGAAACTGCAGTGCAACAGAACCACTCTTCAAAACTTCATTAGTAAAAGAAATACTTAAATATTATGATGCTGTGTTGTGGCATGAGAATCAAAGTTAAGGCTGTGAATTACTAGTTGGCCACTTGAATGCTTATATGCTCAATTTTTAATTGGATTAATTAAAATGGAATTTGAAATTAGAATTAATTTAAATTAATTAGATCTAACTGAAAAGCCTTCTGTTGGAAATTAAATCACTGGCTCTTCATGTATTTCAGGTAACATTCAAGGAGCAACAATAGTGGATGCTCTTGATACACTATACATCATGGAAATGAAAGAGGAATTCAAGGAAGCCAAGGAATGGGTTGAAAAAAACTTAGATTTCAATGTGGTAAGTAGTGTTGCTGATTAACACTTAATGCTCTGTTTAGTCTCCAGGGGGAAAATTGACAACTGGATTCTAATATTGCAAGCACGATACAAGGCTACAGAATTTAGATCATTGATAGATTAAAATAAGGCAGGAAGCAGAAACATAAGAAACTTACTGCTCTGCTTGTAGAGTTTTTCAGTCTCAGAGATTTAGGTAGATAGGAGGCAATGAGCTGGATTGAAGGAAGGAAAAAGAAATAGAGTATTCACTACTGTAAAGGAAACAACAAACATTTCAGCCCTTTAGGATAGAACAATTGGGACTTTTCAAGCATTAATTTTTTACTTATGTAAATGCTATACTTTTTTGCTTTGTGAAATCTTCCACAAATCACACTTGCATTTAGAGAAAGCTCCATGCCATACATATTGTTTAAGTTCCCTTGTGTGTTCTAGTAAAGTTGAATCCCGTGAGTTAGGCTGAACTGTTGGCACAAACTGGGCTGCTTTAGTCTTACGAGGCACCAGGTCATGACAAGTACATGTACGAATCATGCTATTAACTGGTAAATATGCATCTGCAAACAAAGTTCACTATTCAAGTTTCTATTCTAGAAAGGCCCTTAACAGGCAAGAATTATGTAAAATTGAGAAGTCCTGGTTTTGGTCTTATTTTCTTGTTATCCATTTGTGGGCCAGACTATCTATTGTAATAGCTGGGTACAGAGAGCTAATGGAGTACCTCTGCTGATCAGGGTAGCAAACTAGGAAAGCATTGTAGGCATGGTACACTGAGCACTTAAAAGCTCTTGTAGTTGACATGCGTAATGGTAGAAACGTTTTCTGAAAACAAAGTACTCTTTCTAATATGTTATGCAAAAGTCAGGATTAATTAGCTTCTCTTACATGCTTGAGAATTAATTATCATTTTAAGAAGGAGGAGTTGATAAGAGTGGATATTATATAGTTTATATAAGCAGCAATTTGGTGTGCATTTATGTTTACATTAATAATCTAAATACAGGATATTAAACTGTGCTTCTGAGTAGTGTCAGATGTCTGATGCCATATCTTGTAGTGCAAACTTCTACTTCTAGATGGTATTGCCTACAATTTCAGCTCCAGTTGTTAATATATGTACTTGTTAAAATTATGTAGCACTTCCTTATTTTTTCTCAGTAATGCTTAAAAGCTATGAAGTCTCTCAATACGTCTGAAATTTGGTGTTGTGTTAGTCAATGTAGCAATCCAGACATTTACCAAAACTTACTGAACAGGTAATACTGATGTGCGTGAGGATCAATACCTTGTTCTGATATTCCTGTGAGTAGCTGCCTTGAGTTCGGCACCTCACAAAATTATTTTCATAATATTTCATAGTCATATAGAATTGAAATTCACATTGGCATCAGTAATGAGTAGATGAATTTTCCCAAAGTGGAAGGAGGAAATGAAAAAATAATAACCACAATAACGACTTTAATAATTGATGCCATTTTTTTTTAATAGCTGAACTGTTTGAAGCTACTCAGCTTGTACTCTAGTTTTCCACTTTGAATATAAGTTCTAGTTTTAAATGCTGCTTTGTATTTGTATCTTATAGTTTAAAGTTGGAAATTACTTAGCACAAAGGGCCATCTTTTGTCATGGAGCATTTGTCACACTTCAGACATTACTTGACATTTTCTGCATTAATGTTTTGTACACTTTTATTTGCTCCTGTTTTAGAATCCTTTCTCCCATGAAAGTAATTTGGTTTTTAATAACTGACATACTGACATATCCTTAAGCGTTATTTCTTGTGAGTGGTATAAAACGTGTTTCTGATTGATGTTTCTAGTCATTTCCTGGGCAGTGACTGCTTAATCAGCTTTTGAGGAAGCATGTTTGGCCTTCATTTGTATAAATAGGATTAGTTTTTCTATCCATTTAATCTTAGAACTATGCTTTTTCAATCTTAAATTTTCATTAAGGCGTTCTTTACGAAAGAAAGAGCTGTGACTGTATTTTGTGGCAGAATCTTTTCTCTTTATATTCTACATCAGAGCAGCTGGATAAAACAAGCTTTCCTCTCTAGGAGTTTGTAATATGTCAGATACTTGTACTGTTGAACTATTTGGCCAGCACTTGATCATTCTCATCACTTAATCATAAAAGTTTCCAAATGTCACTTTGTAAAGTAGGCACTAGTTTGTCCACATAAAAGGATTTATGGAATAAAGATGACTTAATGTGAAATGGCATCATCTCTTCACATGTTCGATTTCAGTCCCTCAAATCAATGAATTAGTTGTCAGGGTTAGTCTTGTTTACCCTTCTGAAGAAAGCGAACTGTTTTGATTTCAAATGAAAATTCTAGATAAATGCCACTTTTCTTGTCAAACATGAATTTTGGGAAGCTTGCAAGTGGACATGTTTGGAAGTTTCCCCTTCTGCAGTATAACACGCTTAGGCTATTTTTATTTTAGTGAAGCTGCTAGCCCTGTGATTTTATAACTGAAATATCCACATTGCAATGCTTGGAGTTTTTTTTTTCTCTCATAAATGCTGACATTTCTCCTCTATTATACCTTGCTGAAGTTTCAGCCAAACTGAGTAGTCCTTCAGGAATTAAGTTGCATTTTCTGACTCTGTCAATATTTTAAGAGATTTAGACATACCTTTGGCAAGAGTTGACATTTAGCAGTGGGTAAACTCATGGTCTTTTCATCACAAATGTGTGCTCTCTTTTCTGTTAAATTACTTTATCTCTGTGGGGGTGTATTTTTGCTCTTCAGTTGATATAGCTGAGGATTTGGTCTGACCTCCTCCCGCATGCTGCTGCCTGCATATCCTTCAAGCCCAGGGCTGCCCTGGACCAGGTTATGTATCAACACATTGCAACGGAGGAAAAAGGAGCCAGTCTTTCAGGGGGTCACTAGGGAGCTTGGCTGTTTCCTAGCTACAGAGACGAGTTGCTGTATGCTTCTCTGTTCTTGCTTTTTCATCATTTGCTTTAGGACCTGCATGCACACAGACCATTTGTTGCTTTCTGAAAGAGTTTCTGTACCACCACCCCTTCTCTGCTTCATGCTGGGGAGGAAAAAGCTATCTGTCTCTGCAGCGCAAGGGAGTAAACCACAATGAATCCATACTTGGGAGGAGATACTGGAAGAAGGGTCTTAATGAGATGGCTGAAGAGGTCAGAATTTGGGGAGCTGCAGTGTAGAAGCTGAGCCACTTGGCACAGCCGTGTAGGGTTGGGAGATAAGTACTGGAATTGATGGTGTTTCGTTTCTATACTCAGACACCCTCCAGCTTCTTTATAATGAGACACTAATTGATCCATCCCCCTCTTCAGCCCTGCTAAGCTCCTTCAACACAGAAGGACAGTCTTGCCCATGCTGCATACTGGGAACAGTCTTGGCCTACGTAGTATCCTAGAGTGTGCCTGTGTATTGGCTGGAACAACAGAGGCCCAAACCAGACCAGAAGGTGCTAGCAATTAAATGGTATGTGGAACTGTGCCTGAATTCTCCCCCCAAGCCCCCTGATCAGCCATCTGAAGTGAGTGTAGTCAGGCAGGACTGGAACTAGGAACAAGCTATGGAGCAGGAAGCTATGCACTTGTTGGGAGAAGAGGAAAATGGTTTCTTCTACCACAAGATATCTCAAAGGTGAATTCAGATTCAAACTAAAGATGACCTTCCTGTTGGTTATTAGTAGATTTCACTTTCTTTGCCTCATCCTTCTCTATTTTTGGTCAAAATTAAGGGTAGCAGGAAGTTAGTGATTGCTCCAGTAGCACCAGTGTGTACAATAACTCTAGCTATGTGGATATAATTTAGTTGACTTCAGTTGACATTTTGTGGAAGTGCTGACTCGTGCATTATCCAGCTCATCACAGAGGCCTTCCCCCATTAACTGCACAGGATTGATCAACCTAGGAAAGAACTGAAGTTATGATGTGAGGAAAGTATGAAGAATATTTCATTATTTGCTCTCAAAAATAGGTACTAAATGAGTTGAAGAACTGCATGAAAAGAAGGGAGTGAGTGAGATGGCAAGGGTACGTTGAGGATTGTGTCCTGCCAGCACTCTTAAGCAAAGCTGTTTACCAAAGTTCAGTCAGACACTGTATCTGTTTTTATAAGCCATCCTGAAGCCTGAAGGCTTACTTACCAGCTCTGAATTTTCATCTTTCTACTTAGCTTTGCCAATTTGAGTGTCTTTTAAAGTAGCTTTATGTGCAGCTTCATGCAACATAGAAGTTTTGCATGTAATGTGTCTACTTTGGAAGCTAGAGAAGAGTGGAAAAAGTATAGAAGTTTGACATTGTTTATCTCTACTGTCATGTATAGATTAACATACCATTTTCCAAGATCCCAGAACAGTAAATATTATTTGGCACCAATTAATGCTCCCAGCATATATCTTTAGCTCAAATCTATCTGTAGTGGGGCAGCCAGTAACTTTTAGAATCCAGATTGTACTTCAAACTTCACATTTACAAATTTAAATGCTATTACTCTCAAACTGTAGGTATTATGATTTACTTGTAATTATATTTAACAGTCCATAACCTAATGTTCTAGCTAGGAAGCAGATTGGTTTTGGCACTTTATTTTTGGTGTTTTTTTCTCTTTAAGTGAGAAAATCAGAAAATTTCCTAATATAACAATTTGCAACAGGATAGCTTTCCTATATTAAAAAAAAAAAAGGCATGTGGGAGGTGAGAGTAAATGGACTTCAACTAAATTTATAATGGGTCTGTGAGGAAGCTTAACAAAGCCAGCAGTTGACATTGGTTCTTTAAATTGTGGGACTATTTGTTTACTAGCTTGCCGCTTAACTTGTTAGTACACTCTAAATGCCAGGCTTCAAAATGCCTTGATTTTGTTTTGATTATGAATAAGAAATTATTTTGGTGGGATAAAAGGAGATTTTTGCATATTTATTATTAAATGCAGTTCTTTTGCTGCTAGAGTCACTTAATGCCTTCAGTAACACTTTATTTTTGTGCCTGTTTAAGATCTTACAGTTCGCTATGTGGGGACTTCAGCAAGCTTAAATAGTATGTTATGCAATGAACAGGCTTCGATACTTACAATAAAAAGTTTGCTGAAATTGTTTCCCTTGTCTGTGGGAACTGAGTGTTTCATCAAGCTGCCACTAAGTTTCATTTGTGGAATATGAATGAAACTTTTTTCCCCCCACAACTGCAAGTAATTAAAAGGTTCTTTAATTACAGTAACTTAAAGTGAGCTATTGTAGTACTCCTCATGTCTCTATCATACTTCCTAGACTGCTTGAAAATGCTAAGCTTTTTTTTTGGTTCCCAACCTTTGTGTTTCAACAGGGCGATACTATTATTTAATAGGAATAATAATTACAAACGCCTCTCATTTCACTTGAAATGTGGGCCCTTTGTGTCCATTTTTCAGTCTAGAATTAGGTACATCATTCAGCATTGTTCAGTGTAGGGTTCCTGACGTTATCCTGCACAGCTTGTTAACCTGCAGAGTACATGCTGTTTGCAAGGGTACAGTATGATACGTGGGCGTTAGGGGTGTCACAATATTCTTTGTATGCAGGAGCAGTAGATGGAAATGTAGATGAGGTAACTGAATTTGTATTACACTCTTAAAGAGGCAAGAACAGGTGAAGGGAAGAAAGTTTTGTAAAGGATCTGTGCAATAAAGAAGACTGAAACAAACTACTTTGTAGGATTTGTGGCCTTATTTGGATCTTTATAAAAACTAAGAGAGTCAGCTCTTTATCAAATAGAAATTTAGGTGACGATTATTGTGAATACATTCATCCACATAAAAAGCACACAGAATTTTCTCCAATTGAATTATGAACTGCTGAGCAAGTGCTGATGAGTGCCAGGTGGAAGCTGATAGTGGATAAATAAAATCGGGTTGTATTTCAACTGTTGTGTTTACTAGTGAGGGTAACTTCCCAGGAGAAAACATAGATGAAAATTGTTTTGGCCTTGGTCTGTGAATTTGTGGAGAGGAAGACTTTCAGGAAAGAGAAGCGTTAAGGAAATGATCCAGAAAGATGTGAATACTGATTTTTGAGAAGCTGGAGGCATCCAATAGGAAACAGGCTTTAAGAGAGCCCAGCTGACAGTAGTTTTGTTTTCTGAACAGTGCTTTCAACATTAAATTCAACCACAGCTGGTTGAAGCTTCAGCAGTTTAGCAGTTGTAGACTTAATCCTCCGGTTTATGGAAGGGTGAGGGGGACAGAAGTGAAGAGGAACAAGATTGTAGAGGCTTGCTTATTTGCTTAGCCTGAGTTTGAGAAAGAGCAGTCTCCACCATATGTGAATAGGTTCACTTTAGTGTTATGTGTCTAGCCAGCAGTGTAAAGGGTGTTACATCTTTTTGTCAAAATTATTTTGTCTTTAGAAGCCAGTCAAGGAAACCAGATGAAATTCTGTAAAATTGTGGCATTTTCACTCTTGCACTACATCATGGAGATATATATATAGCTATATCTATACTGCTTTTGGTTTTCTGTTTCTCTAAGTAGAGTGAGCAGCAGTCATGATTTCTCTCGATTTACTATAACACTTGGACTATCTCATTTATGATTCACTTATCAGAAGATCAAATAGTGAACGATAAATTATTGATCAAATGTAAGATGAAAGACCAAATTACTCATATCTTTCAATTAACATAAAAGCCCTGGAAGTAAAACAAAAATGTTGTTCCCAGTATACATACCACTTTCCCAAGCATCTACATACTTTAGAATCCTTTATAAAAGGGAGGTCTCCAAAGTTAGCGACCAGAGCAAGATGATATTGCATAGGAACAATAAAATCTTAGCACAGACGTGTACTAACAAAGGTGTTTCAGGTACCGTGGTAAACAGCACGTGGCCATGCAATCTAATTGGGGTACTAATGAAAAGACTGTAAAATTAGATATTGTATCCTATCCACTTGGTCAGAGTCATCTTACAAATTTGGGATCTTACAAAAGGAACATCGTAGTAATTTTTAAATAAGGATGTCAAGTCACTTCTCCTTATAGAAGTTCCATTCGATATAATGGAATTGATTCAACCACTTCTCAGGCTTGCTACATAATGATACAATGAAGATTTCAAAGAGAAGGCTAAACTTGAAATAAAGAATAAAATAATTCTGGCCTCTTCAGCTGGTGAAGCAGAAACTTTGAGAAGTGCAGATAAAGATTTTTCCCATATGTTTTGGCAGCATTAAATGGATTGTAAGGTATTTGTGTACAGCTGGATCCGAGACCAAACTAAAAAATAACATTGCTTACTTAGGACTTGACTGCTGAGTAGAAATATACAGACTTATTTTTGCGCACTGTATGTGGATGATGATTAAAAACATCAAGGGAGAGGGTAATGATCAGGGTGTGGCATCTTAAATGCATAATGAAAAAAAATTTAAAAATCAAACCAGGAAGAAAGGTGAAGTTGGTGTAGCAGAAATGCTACATTTAGGACAAGTTCACTTTTCTTGCAAACTACTTCTTCACACAGTTTTTCCAAGTAGAGATGAATGTTTCTTTGACATGAAATTATAAAAGTACTTTTAAACTGTTTTAAAAAACGCTATAATTTCTGTGCTGCCTGAGAATACTACTGGCCTGGTATAATGAGTTTAAGAATGACTATGTATTATTAAGCCTGCAGCTTTTAAATCTACCATTAATGAAATGTCTGTCCATTTCATCAATTGGGTCTTCTTCGGTGCCTTGTATAAAGATTTTAGTAAGAGACGAGGATTTCAAACAAAGATTCAGAGACTTATGCAAGTCAAGTATTGGAAATCTGATAACGCTGTAACAATGGCTGGCTTCAAGAAATGTCCTGAAAGATCGCCACTTCAGCAAACAGGATTACAGTGCAATTAATCTTTGTGGTTCGACAGTAGAATCTTTATTCACATTACTTCAAAGTCATCTTTTTGTCTATAACTGAATTCCAGAAGCAGATGTCAGTGCATACATACTGAGTTTTTCTTAAAGGGCCTTTGCATTCCTTGAAAGATAGCCATGGTTTGTGAGTTAAGTGGTCATATTAAATCCAGAAAGGGAAAATGTAAGGTTCTGGAGACCAAATATACAGTTCATATATCACTCAATTTACTTTGAGCTATTCGGAATAAAAAAGTAATTTAATTCAACCCTTATAGGAAACGCAAGTGTCTGGGATATCTGACTAATGTATTTCTGTGTCTAATGCTTACCTCTTTACAGCTTCAGCTTTCCCACATCAAAGAAAAGTTCTCAGCATGTGCTGAGGCTCAGGATTGAAATGGAAAGAACCTGAACTTCTGAAGAAGGTTCTCAAGTAAAAATACTATTTGTAGGACTTTCAGCTAGCTCAAGTTCCAGGGAAGAGAAGCTGCCCCCATCATTCCTTTAATCATCCTTTCTTAACTCAGATCAGTCCTCTACAAGCTCTTTTGTGCATTGGATTTAGTTTGGTAGGCTTCTTTATTTAACGTACATGGGTAGCCCACTTATCAGGTGAGCAGCTGTATTGTCTAGCTAGTTCAGAGTCTATATCCATCTCCTCGGGTTTACCAGAGATTACAACGTAATAAAAAGTGCAGGAAGGGCACTAGTTAAAGTTGAAGTGAATACCTGTTTCCAGATTCTGTGAGACAATGACTGAACACTTGGAAGGAGAAAGATCAGACTAATTTTGGAAACAGGAATTAAGCCTCTTTTTCTCTTTTCTTTTCTCTCTTCTCTCTTCTTTTCTCTCTTCTTTTCTCTCTTCTTTTCTCTCTTCTTTTCTCTCTTCTTTTCTCTCTTCTTTTCTCTCTTCTTCTCTCTCTTCTTCTCTCTCTTCTTCTCTCTCTTCTTCTCTCTCTTCTTCTCTCTCTTCTTCTCTCTCTTCTTCTCTCTCTTCTTCCTTTTCTTTCTTTTTTTCCTTTTCTTCTTTTCTTTACAATTTCTTTGGGAAAGAACGAGAGTAGACCAGTATTAGGAGAGCAATGAGTGAGGAGAAACTGCTGAGTTTGAGTGGACTTAAAATAAACTTGAAAAATGTTATGTTCTGAACAGGCCAAGACAGCAAGATAATTTTCTCAGTTTCCAGTCTTAACACATGATGCCAGGTCTGAGTTTTCAATAGACAGATGTGTGTGATGGGTTTACTGTGTCTGCCCCTTTGTGTTGTGCTTGTGTGTATAAAAAAAATACATAGGCACACACATGTAATATATATGAATTCTATATTAATCAGAGGAATTCTGTGGATGGAATTATCCTCCATTTTTAGAGGGGGTGGTGTAGAACAGAATTTAGAGGAGAAAAGATAAGTGCCTGAGGGTAAGCAGACAAGCATTGAAGCAAGTCAGTGTTTTTTTGAAGTCTGCACCTTTAAAACTCTTGAAACATGCAACAACTCTCCACAATGTGTCTAAATACTTTTTCTTAATCAGAATGCCTTGCAAACTGAAATGCATGAAGTAATATTTCTGATAATTAAGCTAGTGCTGTTCTGCAAAGGCAGTTTACTGGAATTAAAAATGCATAGAGAAGAAGGAGCAACTTCCTCCCTCCTACATAAGCTAACATCTGAACATTTAAGCTGGAAAAGTACAAAAACTAGCTGAGTGAGAAAAGCCTGCAAGTCCTGTGGAAGAAAACCCCACAGCTCCACCATGCATTGATTTATATTGAATATAGCTATAGTGTATGTCAGCAAATACAAGATGGAAAAATGACTCAATAAAAACAAAAGATTGACTGCTGGGTACAACTTTTCTATAGAAATACAAAAATCTAAAAAGTAGTATTACATAAAAAAACCAAACAAATTAAAAAACAGTAGATCAGCTTCTCAACTGAGTAGCTCTTGAGTGTATTGGATGTTGTGTATTGGGGTAAAATTGGAATTGACTTGGTAAACAACAAGAGAGGTACTGATCACGAGACTCAGATTTTTCATTAGGTTTTAATTTAAAAAGGCAAAGAAGAATGTACTTTGAATTTTGAAATAGGTAATGTCTGCATCTGTGCTGCTCAGTACAACCAAACTAGTCTCAATCACTTGGCTAGGCCAGATTGGGAAGGGCTGTCACTAATAGTCAATCTGCTTCCTAGGGAGTACATGCCATGATTACATTTTTAGCATGAACACATAATTTACCCCCCATTTTACAATAACGTGCATTTAGACTGAAGTGGGAAAATTCCTGGTACAACATTCTGATCAAGAACTTCTCATATGCTGTTTTGAGAAGAGATGATGTGAGATACGGTAGTGTGGGACGTGTGGTCTGAGAGCACTTCTTGTGTGTGACTGCCGAATTGTCTGCAAGGAAGTACTTAGATGTGTGGATTTAGAGAATGCCTTATGTCCAAGTGGAATAGATTAAGAGTTAAAAAGGATGAGGATAGTGTTTAAGGCCAAGCTGGATGGGGCTTTGAGCAACCTGCTCTTAATGGGAGGTGTCCCTGCTCAGGGCAGGGGGGTTGGAACTCAATGATCTTTAAGGTCCCTTCCAACTCTAACCATTCTATGATATTTTGGTAAGGTGAGGAAGACAATGCTCTTAAGTTCAGTTATGTTGGCTTTCCCTGTATCTTCTGTGTTTTGCCATTTACAGCTGTTTTCACTTAATATCTGCATACAAAAAATACAAAAATACACAAACAAAACTGCGCAGCAAAATGTTGAGATAAAACTATGTTTGTTTCAACAGAACGCTGAAATTTCAGTATTTGAAGTGAACATTCGTTTTGTTGGTGGACTGCTTTCAGCGTACTATCTTTCAGGAGAAGAGGTAAGAAGTTTCCACATGATTAATCTGAAATATCATCATCTAGATAAGTAGTTAACTTTTGTTTAATAATTCAATTTATCCAAATTAAACTTGTTTAGAATGTTAAAAATGGCTTGTACCGCAGAGACCTGTTCAATGTGTTTTCTTGCTTCTGTCACCGTTGCTTTGTATAAATCTTGAAGTTACTACTTCATACAATTGTTAAATGATGATTTATTTATTAATTTTTCCTGAGTTGTGATGATACCCAGTACATTTTTATCAGGCTTCATGCTGGAGTGTGTAATTCTGGAGTTCCTGTGCCATGGTAGCAGTAGATTTGGTGCATTAGGGTCCTGCTTTACAAATTGGTTTCAAGCATATTTAATTCGTATAAACTATACTTCTGTTGGCCTTCCTGAAGCTGAAGCTTCAACTCCCAAGGAAAAGACACGTTAAGAACAAAAAGATAACTGGTAAACCTGTATACGTGGATGTCTTTAAAGCATTAGTATCCCATTAATCTCTATTGCCTGTCATGGCTTCTAGAGAGGATGAAGGAGCAATGTCATCTAAGGGCTTTGAGTAAGGCATTTATTTCTCTAATGTATTTGGAGAATGCTATACTAAGTCACAGGTACTGCAGTATTTTAAATTTTTAGCTTGGCACTTGAAAAGTCTTTAATCTTCCTAGTTTAAATTCTTGTTCCTGTCTTTGAATTATAATAGTATTTTATTGTAGGATTAACACAAGTTAATACTCTTTAACCAAATGTTGAATTTATCATTGGATTTCTTTAAATCCAAAGTAATTACTAGTGAAAACTCCACAAAACCCTAAAGATGTATAATTTTCTTTCAAATGTAACTTTTCCAAATACTAGGTAAAGCCCTGTTTTGAACCTGTCACTTTAAATTAACTTAAATTCTATGGTGTGCATGTTGGTTTTTGTGAAAGCTGTCTTAGCAGGGTCATGTGCCTGACAAGGCGGTTATAAGGAGAAATGTTCCTCTGACATTTTTACCTTGCCTATCTATTTCCCGAGGTCCTATCTTAAGTGTAGGTGGTATTGAAAAGACAGTAATGTTTTAAAAGACAGTTTTTCATATTTTAACTGTCTTAGATTTTTTTCTGGGAAAAAATTACACTTAGACCCAAATTCACACTCAATGGTAAGGAAAAAAATCCTTCTGTGATTAAATAGTTCCGTCTTTCACTGCAGATCTACTTCTGGCAAACAGGCATGAACTTTTCCAGTATAACCTATTGCTACATGTTAATTAAGTGGTTCTGACAGAAGCAGAGGATGCATCTTGGCAGACAACAAGCTAGCAGAGAACTGCACGTGAGCCTTTACATCAAGTGGCAGTTGTCTGCCAAGAAATGCTTGAACCATTTGTCATCAGTGCTGTGGATTTCATATACATGGTGATAGTTTATATCTTGTGTTTGTTAATGTACAGGCTCACTTTCAATCAGTGCATATAGCTTCTCCTGAATAACACCTAATCATTGCTTCCCAACCATTCTTTCACCTTCTTTTGGGCTAGATGGATAGCAATACTGGTGTTCAAATAAAATTCTGTTATACAAACAAAATTAAGTAATATTTACAACAAAAGGAGGTATTTGAGACAATGCATAATTAAGTTGGAACGCTTTACAGTGGAATATTAGTAATACTGGATGCTAATATCTGTTCTGAAAAAGAATGGACTTGTTAATGAAAATAAAATGGGCCCCAAAACACAAAGATGACATGTATAATTAAGGAGGGTCCTGAGCTCTTACAGGCTGGCAAAGACCCAGGTCCACTCTTGCCCCTGGTTTTCATACTCTTTGGTAGATACCTGCTGTCCAAGACAGAATGCTGTTCCTAAACTAACAGTTGTCCTAGCAGCTTAGAGTGCAACTCAGCATGCTCTGCCTTTATCATATTTGGGGAAACTTCCCGATTTGTTTCCTAAATCCCGGGCACTGAAGCAGGAGCCAGCTGATGCCTATGGGAGGAGCGGGATGCGGCCACTCTGAGGACGGAGCAGCCGTGCAGCAGCAGCCCTGCTGTGTTGGGTCTTTCTGGGTCTCACTGGTGCTTCTGGCAGGCGTGGAACGGACCGAGGGCCCCAGAGGCTGGCTGCCAACACAGGAAATGTATCTTTAACCATCCTTTAGTCCATTATATTGGTGAGCATTCCTAAGGAGGTGGAACAACCTGTATGCAGGCTGTCTGGGGAATTAAGCTTTCTCAGTTAAAATCTCATTTTATTATTTATCAGATTTAAAAATCTTGTATTTGCTGTACACACATATCAGTATCCTAATTAAAGAAATCTATGTTTCAGTAAAAGGAGTGACAGAAATAATTATTGTTTGTACTTCTGAATTACATTTCCATGGGTAATGATCCAAAGCTGCAACATATTGTATGTTCCATAATAATTTGTAAGTCTAACTAGTCATGATTAAAGTACATCCTATCACATGGAGTAGTTCCTAAAACATCCTGCTCACATAATAGTTCATTTAGATAAAGGCACCAATGTGAATAACTTTGAAAACAAGCAAATTGAGTACTTTGCCTCGTGTGCTGCTTACTTGCAAGTAGAGCTGAGATGCATTGTATTAAACTTCCTAGAATTTCTGCTTTCCTAGAATTAATATGAAATGGCTAAAAGTTCTAGAACAGTGTCATACACTGTAAGTCACATTTTTTTTTATTTTAAAATTGCTGTTTAAACCCAAGCTAGAAAGAATTCAATTCAATATCAAATTTCATTTGTAAAACAGCTACAAAATACCAGAAAATTAGATCTCAAGTTAAGTAACTTCTTAAGGACTGCCCCTTTTTATCCCCACATGAAGTTCTTTATAGTAATATAAGATGTGAGTACCTCCCCAGTGTATCTGCATGAGTCAGTGGCTATAAGGGATTATTAAAAATAAACCTGTCTCCTTTAAAGCTGTGCTAGTATTAATTTGTTTGTGTGTTTATTTGTATGAAAGCATCTGGAGGAGCCTGCAATATAGTAAGTGTAGACCATAGGAACAGCACAAATTTATCTGGAAACTTTCTTGATTGTTTTGTTTAAATTAAACCTGAAATCATTAGTAGACAAGTGACTCCTCCTCTAAGCAACATGGTGTGTGGTGATTTTTGGTTTTGTACTGGAAAATGTTTGTTAAGGGAGAGATTTATTTTACAAATGTTTTGTAGTACTTACTAGTCTGATGTAAAATTCCAGTATACCAAGAATCAGGAGTATGGGATAAAACAAGATTCCCTGTTCTGCAGACCCAGATACGTTTGGTTTTTTTTTCCTCTTGCTTAAAACATACTTCCAAATGTAGTCCTATAAGGAGATAATTTGTTACCTTTTGGAGGGGGACAACACTGTGTCCTCTATCAGCAGCTAAGACCTTTCTTGGAATTTACAGGGGTGACAAACATTAGTTCTGAGCACTGTGTTCACTGTTGGGAATAACTGTGATAATGGTGCTGAAAGTCATGGCAAGTGTATGGCGCTGCTAGTAGAGAATATGCAACCCTAAATACTGGTCTGACTAGGTCTTGTGGTTACTGGTAGCTGGCTCTTATGGAGAGTATTTGAATTCCATAATTACCAAAAAATATATAATTCATCATTTAGTAAGCATGAATAATAGCAGGAGGATAAAGTTTGTCACTCATACAAAGGTGTTGGCCTGTTTCTACAAATGAGGAATTTAAGTTCCACCATAGATGCCTTGAGGATCTTATCTCACCAGTGTGAGAATTGACTGCATGTTTTATCTCCTGCTTCCTTTCACTTAACTTGACACTAATTAACAAGAGGACTTTTCCTTTTATGTCTTGGAATCTTGATTTCTAATGCTGTTTGAAACTTCAGGCATACTGTATCAGCTTGATCACTTCTGTGTGAATGCCACTTAACTCCTCCTTGAGCATCTTCACAGACTGGCAGTAGAATTCCCTGTTCAGCAGAAACTAGAAGACTGCAATTGCTTGTAGTTTTCTGCAGTCCTGTTTTCAGATTTGGGTCCTGTTTGCCACCTACCATCCATCTGCTGCCACTTTAAGTGACACATCAGTACTTCAGTGTTGACGTGTTTTAGTTCCTTTAGAGCTCTGAAATGATCTTGATGATTTGCTTCATTTTTATCAATTTATGATTTTTTTTTTAGCTTCCATATTTCATAGAATCCTGGAGTGATTCAGCTTGGAAGAGACCTCAAGAGGTCATCTAGTCCAGCCTCAATATTGGGATAGTACATTAGGCTTGTCTCTTTAAGGATCCTCCTTGCTTGGGAACCTGTCTGGGCTCTTCAAGTCTGAGGACTGGGGCAAATTTACCTTTTCTGCAATGGCACTATGCTCTTTCACACAGACATCTTTTAATTGCTCCTCCTGGCTCTCTAGCAAGCCTTGTGGGGTTTTTTTTTTGGTTTCTTGTTTTCTTTTGTAACTTTAAAAACTTGTTCTTCAAAAATTACTTGTCTGACTTAACAGTTTTTCATTTAACTTCTGTTACTGTATTCCTTGATTGGACTTTAATATACTTTTGCTTTCAATTACCTTCTTTACTGTCACACCAGAAGATTTGATTTGATTTGAGAATCTTGTGACTCTGAACCTTCACCTTTTATCCTCCAGGTCACCTCCAAGCGTTTTACCCATTTGGTTGCTGCTTTTAAAGTTCATTTCAGCTGGTCTTCTTGATTCTCTCCCCGAACTTAAACATTACCAAAGTCAGTCTTTTGATTATAACAGCATGTAGAATTGGAGCATGTAGCCCCTGTTAGACGGGAATATGTCAAATTAAGTCAAGAGCTACTTTTTCTCTTACAGACTCTGAGTTTCTGCAAGAGGCTGTCATTACAGTGTATAAAAGAATGGTTTATATCCACTCTGATGTAGCACTTAGCAGCCTACTCAGGGACGGAGAAGGATTTAAAATCTCCTCTGTTTCCCACAATCACAGTCTGCAATCTCCATTAGTATTTCAGTCTCTTCACCGCCTTTAATAGATGTAGTGCCGTTCTCTTTCTGTGCTAGCTGCATCAAAATGTGCTACAGCATCCCTGTGGATTCACATTCTGGAGATAACCTTGACTCCTAAGGTTTTTTCTTTGCTGTAGACTGTTCTTCTGCTGTTCCAAGCAGACTGCTCTTCAGTCTTCTATTTCTGTCTCTTCAATTCCTGCAGTGCAATTACACTGTTGATAAAACCCATCTCTGTTAAAACAGGTTCCCTGTACTCCAGAAGCTTCCCCATTCCTAATAATTCTGTCCCTTTTCTCCCAATGCTACTTGCTCAGCTGCTCTGTGCGACTCTGCCTCTCAAGCTGACCCCACACATAATGCTGAGGAAGAGTCAAAGAATGGCAGCAGAGATGCTGATTTTCAGTCTTGTGCTTAATTCAAGTTTTGCTTCTTGGTTTTCCTTCTCTCCCCTCTCTGCTTTGGAGTTAGTGATACCATGACTGGGAACTTGAAGCCTTGTGGAGCCTCTTCCATCTGTACGCTGGGCACGCAATCAGCTGCCATCACCAACAATTTTTGTGCCTCATAATAAAGGCCCTCAGGCTACTCTATTAATGTAAAGTGAAAATAGTGGCAATTTACATTAATTCAGTGAATTGCTGTCTGCTGGAATTCAGCAGTTGGGTATGTTTCTCTTTCAGATGTCTATCATCAGCATGAGTTTCCACAGCAGGGGGACAGAGCAGCTCTGGTGATAGCCTGCTGCACGTGCTGTAGCTGAGCCTACTATAAAACGAGGAGCCAGAGCCCTGATTTTGGTGTGAGAAACATGAGTTTAGAACTCTGACCTGTACAATAACACAGTCTTCTCTTTTAGAGTTTTCCCTTTTGTATATCTGAAAGGCGTTTGTTTGGGGAGTTTTTTCAAAACAGCAAAAAAATTTGGTTTGTCCCGTGGCAAACTTATTTGACATGTTTTTGAATTCATGCATAGACTTTAGAAATAACTAAACCAAAAAGCTGTGTCACCCATTACATTAATTTTAACTAAAAACCCTTGCTCACCTCCAGGCTACTGTAGTCTGATATGAAAGCTGGTAAACTGTTAGAAAGGAGAATGGATGATAATGAGAGCAAAGTAATATCTGATTGTGATTGTAACAGCTGGTGTGTATGACATGAGCTTGTGAACTGTATTATGAAGTAGACCTCAAGCAGCTGAGAGGGAGCTGGTTTGTCTGTTCTGAGGATTTGGCTCTCAACCAGCTCCTGCAGTTTCACCTGATCATGATTTTGCAGAACACTTGGAGAGGGCATGTCTACCAGAAATACTAGTGTGGGGGCTTTCTTTTTGCACAGCAGCTCTAGGTAGACCCAAAAGAAGAATTCTTTGCATGTGGGTTAATATACTATACAGAAGAAATGATATGCTATTAACAGTTTGTTCAGAGTCACCATGCATCTGCAAAGGATTTCAGTCTCCAAGACATTTGTCTCTTTCATTTATCTTGGTATTCAGTTCTGTCATTTTGCAGCACTGAATTCAATTGCAACAATAAAGCCAAATAAAAGGAGAGTGAAAACATTTCCCAAAGAGTTAGTGGGATTGTTCTGTTCTGCAATTTTTATAGAAAATATACAATATATGGTTAAATACAGGGTTCTGTGGAGCCACTTAAAAGCAATGTTGAAATTGTTGCAAATATATTATCCATATCTGAAGAATAATCTTAACATATAATTTCACAGGAGAGAATTTGACTTATTTCTGCAAATGAAAGCAACATAAAAATACCTCAAGTCAGTGCTGACAGTGGGAATAGATCATCATTAATTTACCCCCCTTTGATTCTAGTCTATGTAAAATATTTGGAAAAGCATTTTCTCTCTGTGGATGTATGATAAAAGTTCAATTAGGTGATAAGTAATAAATGTTACTGAATCATCATACTGACTTTTTTTTCCCCAAAAGGTATAGGTAAAAAAAGTGCATACTTGCATTTTACTCTGAGCACAGAGTAACTCCTCTTCATCTAAACCTTTCACAGTGTTCAGCTAGTTTATGTAAGATTCCATTTTGTGCTTTGTTGCCATAGACTGTCTGATCCAGACGTTATTTTTCATTAAGTTGGGAGCTAAGTAGATGATAATGTCCTCTCCTTATTAGCTTAGAGAAGATAAAAGCATAAACCATCCAGTAGATTCCTGTTTTTCATTCTGTTGGCAACTACTAAGGTTCTCAAATCTGACTTTAGCGAAGAATGCTTCTACTTTTGTATTTTTTTGCAAAACTTTAAGTTACTTCTATTAAAGAATACTTAAGCATTAATTAATTTTAAGTATTTTAAGTACAAATCAAGTGAACAGAAGTTTATGGTGAAATTGAGCAAGTTGCTCATCCAATTTGCCATTCAAAGGATCAGATTAGAGATTCATTACAAAACACCACTTCGTGCCGTGTACAAGTCCTGCCTGCTTCAAGCTAACTGAAAATCATTGAGAAAATTGAATGCCTGAAAGCAGAAGCAGGCATCATTGCTGTTCTTGCATGCCCTTCATGCCTCCAGCAAGAAGAACAGATAATGGCATCTTTGCTGCAGGAAAAACAGATATCCTTTTAGTCTCCTTTGGATTTAGCAATACATCTTGCTCAGCAGATCAAATCTGAAACAGATACAAACAAGGTTCAATGGCTTTACGTTAGCAGGAACTCCTGGGATCAATCTATGGCAAGTGCTAATTGGCCTGTATATTTGGTAGGATCTATTCCTTGTGCTTTTCAAACAACTGAAATGTGAAAGATTTGAAAGGAAAGATAAGGAGGGAGCTTTTTACCAGATCCATGGGAAGTTGCAGGAAGGCACATGCTATTTCCGTGCCATTTGTTTGTAAAAATGCAACAGTTGAATAATGTTGATAAATGTTGTGGTTGATAAATGAGTGCAGTTCCTGTCTCTCCTGTGCCAAAAGCTTGCCTCTGCCATATGTGGACTGTACTTGCACCCTATGTGCAACTGAATGAGAAGGAATTTGGAAAAGATGTTCACATGAAAATCCTGTCCCACTCCAGTATAATGGATGCCAAGGGGAATTTGGATTTTTGGCAGGTCTTTGTCCCTAAACAGAGTTGTCATGAAACATTTGAAAGGCAAATCTTTGTTTTTCTCAAATCAATGAATATAAGGGTTCATTTTTCACAGGGCTAAGTGCACAGGTATGGTCAAACTGCAAATTTTTATTTGCAAGCCAAGGACTGGGAAGAGGATGAACAAATTCACTTCTATGAAGATTTGAAAGGTGAGAAAGAGGAGTAGTATATAGTGCCAGTATTTCATATAAATCTTTCTTTCTTTCCTCAAGGAAAAATAATTTTGAATGTGTTTAAACAGTAGATTCAGTTTCTTAGCTCGCTGTTGTTTACAGTGCAAGTCTTTTGTCAACAAGTAATACACTTTTGTATTCCCACAGATGCTGGCTGGTCAGCTATCTTACTGTTTGATTTTCTAGTAATGCGTTAGATACAAGAGAGGTGAGGAGGTGGTAGGATATTCTGAAGAACTTGGATTTTTTTGGATGTGTTCAGCTCTGATATTCTTCACTCAACTTTGATTGCTTATGTTAACCCACCTGACCTTGGTAATACTTTGAAATAGTAGATAATTAAGACAGTACAGTATGAGGGGACTCTTGTCATTCAGAATCATGAAGGCTCAAAAGCTTATTTTAACATTCAGAAAAAACAAACTTATGTAAACTGACAAAACTCTAAAACAAACAAGGAAGACTGTTCCAGCAGCAGTGTTACTGGAGTAGAGTCAACCTTCCATTAACAGAAAGCAATCTTCCTTCTGGCATCCAAGGACCAGTTCTGTTGTTTCTTGTGATTCCGATGCATTGAACTACCAAAAAGGCTCTGTAACTAGTTAATCTGAAGAACTAGATGTGTCTGGTTTGTTTCATTCCTTCAGCCTTTAGGCAGTCATCTGCTTTTGCAGGCTAAGCAAAATAACCACGCTAGTTGGTTTTGGAAGCTGGTTCAGTCCGGTTAGTGCTTTAAAGTCATGTTGTCCCTTGGGGGGGAAGTTGTCCTTAATTTTTGCAAGCACGACTAGATAATTTTACAGTCCAGTAGATCCTCAGGATCATCATGTGAAAAGGATATGCTGTGAACTTCATTCTCTTCCATTTTTCTTTGAAAACTCTTTTTTTTGTTGTTTTCTTCAAACCAACAGCTGCAGAACAAAGTCAGCAGCTCACAATGCTGTTTCTTAAAAGATGCTATTTTCCCCAACTTGTTCTTAAAAACACTATTCACAGTATACAGACAATTTCAATCTTTTTCCTTTTATCATGCAAAACCAGTGAATAACTCAAACCTTCTCATCAGCATTTGCTGCTTGTAGGGTGTCTCTTACAAACATCATTCAGTCTGTGCTCTGTCTTTTCTCTCCAGAGTTGCTTTTCTTTCCATTTATGTTCTAGAGGAAAGAACAAATAATCTGCCTGATTTCAGGCAAGATCAATAACTGCTGAGATGCCCTGGGCAAACATTGCCACACTGCTGCAGGAGACTGTGGGTATGGTACTCACTCGTCTGGGCAGACTTACTCCAACGTTAAATACCATCAGCCTTCCTGATTTGCTCGAAGGTTGTGCATTAACTTAATGTGGTTATTAACTGACCCAAGGCCACAAGTAAATACTTACTGAGATGGTGAGAAGAACTCCTTGCTCAACCTGTTTTCTCTTGACAGGCTGTGACAGTTGGTGATAGAAGCAATGAGAGAAGGTGGTGGTGAGATGCCCCTTTTCTAAATCATACTTTTAAGACCTGTTTTTTATCTAATTCCAACCTGAAATTACATTTACAGTACTGCTTTAACTTACCATTAAATACAAAAATAATTTAGTGAAACCTGCAAAGTATTCTTTCTAGCAATGGCTATGTGAAGTGTTTGTCAAACAGTAAAAACAATAAAGCCATGTCATAAGTTTTTGTAAAAACACAGTTTACATGAAAATTTTGTCGTCTTTGTTTGTTTTTCTTTCCCTTTTTCCCTTTTTCCCTTTTTTGTTTTTTTTTTTCTTTTTCTTCAAGTGGGTGAATGGAAAGCAATTTAATGATACCTATATATGCTAATATGCATACTTGAAATATTTACTAATACTTCTAACCATTATTTCCTCCAAATATACACTGCATTCAAAAATAATGTTAACCTCTGGAGAGAATATCTTATGGCTGTTTAATTACAGGAATGATTTTTGAGACTTTATTGTTTTAAAAAAAAAGTTTTAACTGTAGGGAATTCAGAGAAGCAGTTGAATTGCTCATGAATTTATTACATACTGGCAGCACTGCTCTTGAATCAGAGCACTTGTTTCTGACTCTTAAGAATTGGAAGTGTCTGCTTGCCTCCTTATATTTTAGTCACTTTAGTTTTATGGCTTGTCCAGTAAGAGAAATAGTCTTACAGTAAACAGAAAGGAATTGAATTAGTCTGCCTGATGATTTAACTTGCAACATAAAAGCAGCTTCTTAAATCAGAGTTCTTGTCTCTTGAAGCCGGCCATTTGGCTTACATAAAAAGAACTACAAGAGTTCACATTTCTTATATTTAATTTAAGGAAAATACACAATCACTTTATTTAGACTCATTTTGGATATGCCTGTGATTCATCAGTCAATTCAGTGACTGTTGTCTTTTGGAGAAATCTCAACCATAAGAAAGCAAGCACCGAGTTAAGAAACCATCCTCTTCTTTTCCTGCTATACAAAAGAAGTTTTTTCTTGTTATGTTCCTCATATAAAAAGCCAGCTAGATGGTGTGTCGGAGATCTTGTAGAGGAAGGATCCTGCAGAGTATGCTAAATTTTAACATGTTCCTCTCTCCTGAAAAGTAACTTCTTAGGAATCATCAACTTCTTGGGCATCATCGATGCCACTGCTAGTGTTACAAAACTCACCTGTCATGGAGTCAAGCTAAGCTCTTTGCACAGTTGCAAATCCAAGCTGAACTTTACCCAAATGTCACCTTCTAGATCCCATTGTTTTTAATGGAATTTACCAAAACAAATGAAAGAAGTAGTTTCTATGATGTAAGTGGTTGTGACAGTCATCAATATTTACTTGTAATCTGAGAAACCACTGAAACATTAGGGCTCAAACAAATAAAACTCTTTGTTCCTTTTCCTTATGCATAAAGTGAAGCAGAAGTAGTCTGTAGCTACTGGTGCCAGAGGAAGATCAATGAGGGAGTTTTATGATCAAATGGCTTGTTCCTAAGTGATCCATGCTGTAAATCTAGCAGAAGGACAGTTGGCACTGTCTTTGTACTTGTGAACATTTTACTTTTTAAGAAATTTATGGTGCTTCCAGTATCTGAGATCACAAAGTCTGGAAGTTCCTGTGTTGGCTTCAATCCTAATATAAGGATTAAAAGAAGCGCTTTACTGCTTAAACATGGGACAACCTTAATATACAATGTTAATTTCAGTGAATACTCATTATATTTGATATATGTTTAAAGAGTAGAAGAAACACTCTAAAAGAGTAGTTTTTAATTTATTCTTCCTGTATTTTTATTGAACAAATTAAACTAATGGTCACTGGAATTGCCCATTCTTGAAGAGAAACAGTCATCTCTGGTAAAGGACATTAGAGTAAACTTTGATGCAAATGAAAATTCTTAAGCTTTTTGTGTTTCAAGAAGACTGTGTAAATAAAGTCCGGAACTCTAAATTCTGTGCCCAGCATCATGACTTGTTTTTAAAACTTTGGTATTCAAAACTTTTTAGTTTAGATTCTCATCCTGCTTTATACCTTGCCCTAATCCTTTTGTCACCTGCACTGTGTGTAGATCAATAGTTATTAGTTGTTCTTATTGTTGTTACTAATAGTTTACTGCTTGCTTCTTTCTACAGCAAGCCACCGCTACCTTACAAGAGGAGACTCTTGTTGATAAGTAGTTCCAAAGTCTACTGAAGCTATAGCTTGAATGAAAGTCACTTAGGACTATACTACAAAACTGCCCTGTACATGCCCTAATGCTGTGCCACAATACATCTGTAACATCTATATAAACATTTCAGCAGAAACTGAAACACAGGAGGTTCCCTCCGAACATCATCCGGAAAGACGTTTTCACTGTGAGGGTGACCGAGCGCTGCACAGGTTTCACAGAGAGATTGTGTAGTCTCCATCCTTGGAGATATCCAAAGGCTGCCTGGATATGGTCCTGGGCACTTGGCTCTAGGGTGACTTTGCTTGAGCCAGGGGCGTTGGACAAGATGACCTCCAGAGGTCCCTCCAAGGTTCCCTTCCAACCTCAACTATTCTGTGATTCTGTGAACTTTGACTTGCAGCTTCATGGACGCTCAGCCCCTTGGATTATCTGGAGCGCTTCATGTGAAATCAACTGGGGAAGGAAACCTTTCCTTTCTTGGGGCCATGGCCCTTCCACTGCAGACCCACAATAATTGCTGTACAGCAGTAGGAGTAACTCTGCAGAAGAAACAAACCCTGAGCTGGCTGGAGAAGAGCTACTCTATGCCACCTGGTCCAAGGACACTGTCGGTATAAAATTTAACTATTTGAGGACTGGCCTCTGAGTGATACCAATACCTGACTTGAAATACTTGTGGTGATGTCAGATTGAGATTATGTGGTGATTGAGGAATACCACCCGTTTGACGGGGACCAGAGCAAAAGGAGTAGTTCTTTTGTTCTATTGGCCTGGCAAGCTGACCAGGTGTGCTCTGCAGGTAGGTGCTAGTGGTCAGTTCAAGGAAAATGGCAGAACATGGGACATCCTGAGCCTTGGACTCTTCTGTCTAAGGACCCTTTTGATTCCAGCTTTTGAGAGTCATTTCATTAAGCTGTTATTTTGATGTTGGAGTAAAATATTAGAAGTTAGAAAAAAAGCAGAAGAACAATTAAAGTAGGCATACTTGGCATCCTGTTCACGTTGTTATAATTGTATATTTGATAAGCATCATTTGAAAATCTTTCAATTAACAGCTGGAACAAGTATTACATGGCACTGGCTGAAATAAACAGCTCTCCGTTTGCTGTTGAATTAACTTTAAACAGCAAACAGAATATCCTTTACCTATGTAAAATGTTTTTAGCATTTTCCGTGCCTGCCGTTGTGGTCTAGGAGTATACTTTAGAGTGAAGGCATCACTCTAAATCACTTACTGGTATAGCAATTAGAACATACAGTCGAATTTACAAGGGCCAGGAATGAATCTTCTGTTAGTACCTTATGCTACATTAACTATGTAATTACTGATTCGCCATGCAAAGTTTATTAGGCTCCTCCACCCCACCCCCTGCTTTCACACAGATGGTGTTGCAAATCACCTCTCAACAGTCACCTGCTTGAAAGGAGAGTCTCATAGGCAAAGTGCTATTCTTTGTTTAGATATGATAGCTTGCAAGATGTAAAATGAGGCAGCTATTTAAATTTGTTGTTACAGCACTTGGGCTGGGTACACAAGATTAAATAAAAAGAAAATTAGGAAGCAGATGCTTGTGGCTTAACAGAGGAATTGTGCAAAAAGATACTCTTCATTACTGGTGGATATGAGTAATTTCACTAAGGCAGCTGTTTCCTTAATCAGGAAAAACACAAACCTCTAAGATGTCGTCCAGATGTTTTCTGTATCTCTCCACAATGTAATGAGCTTCCATTGTATATGTTGTATTTTTAATTCCATTCACACTTACTTACATCCAATATATTTTCAAATACATAACTGTAGGAGACTGGAGCGCTGAACACATGGCATGTTTTGTGCTCTTGAGATCCTTGCCTGGTGTTAGTCTACAAGTTGCTCCAAGGGCTGATAGTGTCCCTGACCAGCATCCAAGCGTTTGAATATCGGACCTTAGCAGGTTTTAGGGGGGTTTGGTTTGCTGGGGATGGGGAAGGGTCTTGGGCAGGAGTTTTTTTGTGATAGTGTTTATCTTTTAGTCGTGCAGTTTTACAGTGCCTCTTTTAGAGTTGCCTGTTGTTCAGTGCAAGACATACCATAGTGTTAATACATATATAATGGGTGAATATCCTGCTCTAGTTATGTGGATATCAGGCAAAACCAGAGTTATAAAGCTTCCACTTGCTCCGTCATGGGCTGCTGACAGTTTTAATGCCTGCCAAGTTCACCATCTGCCCTTGCTAGAAAACACATGCTTTATTTGACTGGAGATCTGGGATTCCAGGCTTTCTACTGCTGACAGGACGCAGGACTGGCATTCCAGGTCTTTGACATTGATTTACTGTCATTGAGCTGTTTCCTTATGTTTTTTATCTGGGGTGGTGTGGGATTTCAAAATCTTAAGATTTGAGCGAAGCTTTGGTAGAGGCAAGTCTTGTTACCCACGCGTTGTGCCTCGGGAGCCAGCAGCCAGCGCAGGGTCAATCTGCACACATGCAGCAAATCCAACCCGTTACTTACTGTGCGTGCTGTGTATTGTACCTCTTGAAAAACCAAGAGTTTCTGAGTTGGTGCATTTTCAAAGACTTTTATACCTAGCAAATTTATACCTAGCAAATTCTTTTCATTACGGGTAGTTGTTAAAGTTTAGTTACTACATTCGTCACCACCTTTTCTTGAATTATCACAACAGGGATATTATTAAATAGTTGGTTCTTGAGCTTTCCAGGTACTAATGGGGTATAGCTAAGCTTTTAATTGTGCAAGTATACGTAAGCTTTAAAAAACCTAATGCTTTCTTGACATTAGTCAATAAATTAGCAGTTATTTTTTCTCATGTGGTCTAAAAGTTCTTCCTGTTAAATAGTTCTTGAAGTATATGTCTGTGTAAGCAATTATAAATACACATGAACAGCACAAAAGGAAATAACTAAATATAACTGGAACAAACTCTTCCTCTATGATTTTTTTTTTAATTCTGCAGTTATTTAGCAATCCCTTTCTTCATTGCAATTTTGAAGTGCAAGTCACATGTGTATAAGTTACTGTACATTAATATTTCTTTGGTTTATGCCTTGCCTTCTTTCTACCAGTTTGTACCATTTATTACTGTACTGGCCTTCCTAAAATAAGATTTTCAAACATAATGTCTGTGAAATTCTTTAGTTAAAAAACAACTGAAGTAATTGCATGTGTTAGCTACTGCTGATAACTTGAGGGGGTTTGTGTTTGTTGCTATGTGCATTTGGATTAAATCTGGAAATCTCTCACTAATCCAGTTACTTCTGTTTGATTAAGTTCTCTACAGCCTTTTCTACACAGGGGGACTCTTCATGGTACTATGTGATTTCTTTGGTGCAATAATCAGCTCGGAAATAAAATTAATTTTCTTGCCATCAGTGAAATCACAACAAACAAAGCTAATTGAAGAAAAGAAGGGATTTTTTTTTTTTAACTTACGGTGAGGGGGGTTTTGTTCAAAAATGTAATCTAATTTTTGTAATAAGCATCCTTTTATAGTGGATTTGCTTCTATGAGCTGATGACCAGTGTACTGGATTATTCTGTAAACGGCAGTACAAATCTAAAAGCTTACCTGTGGTTATTATTTCCTCAAGCCAAGAAAAAGACGCGTACTGCTCTAGCAGTTTGCAGGTGAGAGTGAGTTGTTGCTCACAGATACCAAAAAGTGCCTGAGCCTCTCCAATAAGGTTATTTGCCTACTTCTACAATCACAGTTTTTAAAAGCTGCAAACTTATGTGCACCTTCCTGAATCGCCACGTCATCTTGGGTGCCAAGAGCTTTCACAAGGTTTGAGTGCTCTGATGGCTGCTGCACTCACAGATGTGTCCAATATAAGCTTCGATTCCTGGGAAGATCTCGTTATAAATACTACCCTGTGGTTGTTTCAGCCTTAGATCGAGAAAGTCCCTTTTTACTACAGGATCTATATTTTCTAGGCTCTCTCTCCACTGAAAACTGTTTAACACATTCCAGCCCAGTGCTGTATGGCAGGAGATGCTGAAGATTGTCATTATTTTAAAATTAAAGATTCCTCCTGCTTTATACAGCTGTGATATTGTTTTTATGTGTGAGGGAGAGATTTGTATGAAAACTAGTGCTGCTTTGAGAATTTTAATGAGAGGGGAGCGTCTGAGATTATATACCAAACTGAGTTTTGTTTAAATTTAGGCTTTTTCCTGGGATTTCTGACATCTCCTAACCCCAAGATGCCACTGCGCTGTGCTGTATAACAGTTTAACTTGTGCTCCCTCTGCCGGCATCCCAATGGGATAGAGACCCGAGGTTTTGCTCATCTCCAGGGAGGGGGGTGACTTGTTTAAATTCTCAGTAAAATAAAATGCTTCTTGGTCTGGTCAATATTGTTGTGTGAAGATGTGACAAACCGTGCTTTATAAACGCACTAAAGCACACTTTGTTTCCTTCACTTTTATGTGCTTTTATGGAAACTGTGGTGTTTAAGTTTCCAGCACATAGTCAGCTCTTCACTCTCTGGGGTGACTGTGCCTCGGATGCTGTTGATGGGTTTGGATTGGACAGCACTGGCAATTGTGAGATGCTTCAGGCCTGTTTAGTGCAAAAACACCTCTTTGTTGCTGTAGTAGGGAAACTTCCCGCATCCAGCTAAGCTTCTCACCTCCAGGTTGGTGCAAGCCCATGAGAGCCAGGCCTGTTCCACTTGGCCATCAGGGACCCTTTGGTCCTGGGGAGTAGAGGGAAGCTTATTATCTCTGAGTGAAGTGGTACAGAAGGGCAAAGGTGCTTTGGGTCTGATGCTACACTTGCAATTGAGAAAGCCTTCCCAAAACTCAGAGCACTGAAGAGCACGATGCTGACTCAACGTCAGCATGTGCAGTTGGGCTGATGAGTTCTGGCTTGTCTTTGACCCCTGTAGGTTTTGCCTCAAGTGGACCCACTAATTTTTAATGCACTGTGCTCTCCTTTGTCTTGGTAGGAAGACACGAGGTTGGGTGCAGCTCTGGGCTGGAAGTGAGCTTGTGCCTCGGTGTAGCATCTCACATGTGCTCTGCTCAAGTCCAGCAGAAGCAGGACTGGCCCAGAGCTGGCAAGTGCCTCTTGGACCCATACTGATTTCTGGGAAAAATGCTTAAAACATGCACTTGGCATTTCTGGATCTGTGCATACAGTAAGTATGACAGCAACAGGGGAGGTCCTAAATGAAATCCATTGGGCTCCTTCTGTTGGTACTGGCTACCACACTCAGATGACTCATTGCAACAATTTCTTTGAGAAATATTATTAACTGTCTCCTCACCTGGTAGGACAGATAATTCATAAGTGACTTCCCTCAGTCAGCAGTAAGTGAGGACTAACTGAAATGAAACTGAAACACATCTGCTAGTGTCAAGATGACAGTAATTGTAAAACCAGTAGCTGCTGTTAAATTAGTGCCAGCAGCTGGGTAACTTATCCAGGTGTCATGAGCACTGAAAATATAAGAAATAGTTTCAAACTATATGACACTGAAGTGTTGTGTCACTTGATACGGGAGATTGTAGAAAAATTCAGTTATGCTTTGTGAAGTATTTTGAGTGGAGCACCACAACTTCTGTAGCATTTCTAGTCTTTCCTTGTAAAAATCAAACAAATGCAAGCATAGCCAAAGTCTTGAATTGTGTGTCGGAGAAGAAGGTATTGGAACAAGTTCTTCTAAGAAAGTTCTCTTTTGTTAGCAGGTCACTTTAAACCTAAATCAACATCTGTTACACTGAAAGGGTTTCAAGTTGGTGTTCTGAAGAGCAGCAAAGTGGCCTGTCCCCGTTCATTTTTCTGCTCTCGTTTTCTGCTTTTGCACTGAAATATTAATTCCTTACCCTACTGGGAAAGGCAGTCAGGTGCAGGAAAGCAAGCAATACATCTTACTTAGTGGCCTGTCATTTCCTATCTGTAAATATAAAACAAAAATGAAAAATGTTTAATTTGACAGTATTAGAAATGTGGAAAAAATGTCTTTGTCAATTGGGAAAAAAGAAAAAAAAGGATTGTTACCTCCAGTGTTAAAATTTAACTTCTGGTTTCCCTCATATGAAGGATTTTTTAAGGCATAATTCTGCCTGCTCTTTACTTTATGATAACGTACCATGTTATGGTCTTTTTTGATTAGACGTGCCTCATACATGATCCTAAGATATTCCTTTGTTTCCTGTGTTTTCTATTCTTTCTAATAAACAACAGCAATTAAATCTTTGATGAGATAATCAACATCATCAAAGGGGTTTGTCATTCCAGCCAGAGGAAATGTTTTTGTTTATCCAGAGGAGGTAACATTCTTGCACTATAATGAAAGCCAGTGCTTACCAGATGACAGCTCTGGTCTTAGCCCTACAGTTGTATCTTTGCAAGCAGATCCTCATTTCTCTGCGGGAATACTGTTTTCCCTAATAAGATTTGATCATGGGTACAAGAGTCTGCAAAATCTGATTGATTGTGAGATCAGGCCTTCTAACATCCTTCTAACACAGTTCTGGATGTATTGTAGCTTTTAACAGTGTCTTTTAAATGAAAAAGACTACTTCTCTAAAACCATTTTAAAAAAAATCACAAAACACTCTTTTGATGTCTGCATGCCACAAGGTTGTGTGGAGAATGCGAGTAACTGCTTTAAATTAAGTGAGTATTTGGAAAACTTGGTTCATGAAATTCACAACTTCTCTTTCATCCAAAGTTTGTCTCTGTATCCTAATTCATTTCCAAAACCTCTACACGTATATGAGTGGCACAAAGTAAGCAGAACCTAGAAAACCCATACCCAAGCTGCTTTTCTAAGAAGAGTGCCTCACTGAATTAAGGTCACGTTTGAGAGAAATAAGGAAATTTTTCTCAGAAAAACAATTACTGTAGGAAATCTGCTAATGGAAGTACTGTATAGGTCAATGTGGTTACTCTCCTTACCTTTTTCAGTGATAGTACTAGCAGTGCTGCTAGAAAGAAAGATATGGATTAGAATTCCCAAGCAAGTGGATGACTTTGGGCACTGGGAACCACAACGTGCGTAGTTGCGGTGTTGTGGAAGAGCATATCTCCTGCCAGCTTGTGCAGTAGGGGAAGTTCCAAGTTACTTTGTTCACCGTTACGAGGACCAAAACTATTTATATGTGTTTAAAAAGTAGTTAAGAGCATCTAACGGAGTGAGAAAATGATGTTGTGCTCCTTGGCTTGGTATTTGTGCTGCCTGTGGAATGAACAGAGAGTAAGAGGAAAGACAAGCGTGTGCAGCAGTGAGGTGGATTTCTTGTTTATGTATTGCTGCTTGCTCAAATGTTGTTCAAAGAATCACTGGCTTAGCGTCATGGTGATGGTTTGGAGTGACTCTTGTGTTTGTAAGGCACTTGAGACCGGTAACTCAAAGGAGAACGAAGGTGCTGCTTTACTGAGCATTGAGCTAATTTTAACAAGCAATTCACAGACTACTAATATAAACAGAGATCTCCAGTATCTCTGTCTTCTGTATAATCTATCATATGACTGTAGTAAGTATCTAATTTGCAGTAGTGCTAATTTTAATTATCAGTAGGCCTGTGGAGTGTGAAACAGTCTATGTACTTATTCCACAGAGAAATCCTTCTTACACAGGACCTTCAAACAGTGAGAATTGCTATCATGCAAGTTTGTTCAAGATCTTATATAAATCTTTAAAAAAATATTAGTAATACTTTGAGTTTCAACAGAAGGATTATCTCACATCCAAAATTTGTCTTCTGGCAAGAACTACGTTTGAGAAAGCATCTAATATCCTACCTAACTTTATGGTGTTATAGGTTGATCATGTATTTCTGACTGATTTCAATTATTATTTTGTTTCCCGAGTCACAGTGCTTCACTTAGAATAATTTTCTTTGTTGTAGCATAATATCTAGCTGAGTTAAACGTTAGTGCAATTTTTATTGGTTTGGTTGCTTTTTAAAGGTTGCTATAGTACTTTACTCCATTTAAAAGAAGGGACTTAGTCATTGCATCACCTGATGAAGGGACAGCTGATAAGTCAGGTAAATAACTCCACAGCCCCTCTTCCTTAAAAAGTATGCAATCTAGATATGATACAGCAGTGGAGCAAGTCATGGAGGTCTTAGAAGTGGTATGCAGACTTTTAGACTTGTAGGTAAATATTTAAAGCACGAGAACTAAGTGTGGGGTGAAGGGTGGGTGCAGGTGTGGGACTGTGACAGCTTCTGCCAGCTCTGATCCAGTTGGAGTACTTCGTGTCAGTAAGCCTTCATTACTGCTGGCTGAGCATCCATAAAGAGAGGCCAGGAAAAGTCCTGGAGCCTCTCGAGATAACCACTGGAATGGGAAATTTTGCTGTGGATCTTTTCCTTTATTATATATAATGTCTCTCAGTTTTGTGCTCTGTCATCTCTGCCTTTAGTCTGTGCATCTCGGTAATGGCTGTCATACTTTGTGCTTACCAAAAAATGACTTTACTGAGTGATAGTGAGGAGAGATTAGGGCTTGGCAAAAAGTTGAAATTCATGTCAGAAGTAGAGATATGAAGTAGAAGTTTCTATTGATTATTTACTTTTATTATCTGAAAAAAACCCCATACCATCTACAGTATTTATTTCTTACCCAATATGAAAAGTTTCTTCAAAAGAAAGATATGTTTAGCATTGTGGACAGTGTGCAATAATTACAACACCCACTTTTCCTAATAGTATTTCTTAACTGTTAAAGCTGCAAATTGAAAAATAAAGTGGTTCCTTTATTAATCTTCAACCTTTTACCCTTGCTTTCGGAGCATAATCTGCTGTGCGAAGTTGCTGTTTATTGTGATCAGTCATTCAGAGTGTTTTATTCTTGTCATTCTTGCCAATGCTGTTCTCCACTATAGACGGTGATTTAGCAGTCAGTTGTTCAGCTATGTTAAATTAGCCCTAGAGATAAAATTGGATAATGTCCATAGTTGATTTTTCTTTTAAACTTTGGAAGGGGAAGGAAAATTACTAGCATGCATTCATAGTAATTTGTTTATTCTCTTGTAAACAAGAAGTGCACCTTCACCTCAAGACTCGTTCCAAAATTATATGATGGTTTAAAAATATTTTTTTAAATTCTGTGTTCCTAGTTGCCTATTAGGAAAATTGGTTACTACCTTGGAAGAGGCACGTTTTGGACAAGAAAGAAGTTAGAATGCCTTGCTTCACTTTGTGTTCTAATGTTGGTGTTCAAAGCGCTATGCTTCTCAGAAGTGAATTACATTTTCCTTGCATATCTATATGTGGAAAAATATTTCCTTACTGCTTTGTATCAGGTGTGTTTACTTTTTCATAACCATTGTTTTTTTACTTTTCCATGAGGTAGGCAATTTTACTTTGAAAGAAATTGGGTGTTAATTCATAAATGAAATGCAACAGAATTGAAAAAAATATGTGAAGGTTGGTACAAATATTTGAAAGTAAAGCATTATTGCCGAATATCAGCTCTTTGATTGGACACTAAAATGTTACTTTTTCTGTCCAGAAGCAAATACTGTAAAAGACCTCTTTCTGAGCTAGCATATAATCTTTTTAAGGATGAAAGATTAATATAACCTGTAAAGTACTGCCGTTACCGAGCCTGGCTGTCACTGCTATGGTTAAATATGTATGTGCTTTTTTGAAAGGGAGATCTCCTCTTGTCCTTAAGTACACATCTAAAAAGAGTACACATGGCACTTTTAACCATATTTCATAAAGTGTCTACCCCCTTTACACGTGGCAAAGGAGGGTTTTACGCTGTGTAGCAGAAGCTGCTAACAGAAATTCAGGGTCCTTGTGTGCCCGTTGCTTGGGAGGGTCATTGCAAACACTCTCCTGTTCGTGCTTCAGTGTTTCAGGGCAAAGATGCTAAGGTAAGCTGGTGAGTTGATTACACCATATGTTGTGAAAGGCTGAAGGAGCAAAGCACAGGTTTGGGTTTAGCAGACCAAGGTAAAAAAACATGGCTGTGTAGTGTAACAAGGAGAGAGCTTGTGTGCTACTGTCACTTGCTCAAGGAAATCTATTAAGAGATAATATTCTGCACCAACTGCTTCTGAATGTCCGTCAGCCTTTTAACCCTTAGGGAGACTGAATTATGTACTGGATGAAGATCACAAGTTCATAACTAATTCTCAGCAGAATCCACACAGTCTGTAAACTGGGAAGTCAGAAATAACATCAATTATGAAGGGATTTCCAAGCAAATTGTTTTCTCTGCTGCCTTGTTTCAAGATTCTGCCAGCACTCATATGCAATCCACTCAAAAAAATTGTCTGACTCCAGCCATAACAATTATTTAACCTCTCTCAAAATACCTTGCACTGTAATTCTAAGTCTTGGACTGTTACCACAGAAATCTTGGGATCTCTATCATACAAAGAGACTGTGGAGTAGTCTGGAGCTTCTCTATGGTAATATGATTATCCCAGAGTTTTATATTCTCTCCTGATCACATTTTTCAATAATAAAAACCTTTCCTCAAAGCGACTTTTAGAAAGTGGGATACTATAAATTGTATTTTGTTTGTGTGGAAAGAAATTTCTTCGTTACCTTGGTTTTGACCAGCAATTGTCTGTCTTTACACATTCACATAAACATATGCCTTTTTTTCCTTCTCTGAAAATTTACTGTACTGTACTTGGCTACACCACAGGATGCATCAGATGTACAAATTGATTTCTAATACATAAATAAATAAAAATTCATCATAAATATGCCTGAGGGGAAAAATGTATTGAAGGGAGCCATTATTAGAAAGAGAGAATGATGAAGGTGACTTTGCTATTTTGGTTGCTACACCTGGGATAATCCTTTCAGTGTTGTGCAGGATCCCAGTGTAATTCCAAGCAAATAGACCTTGAACATCCACATATTGAAATCACTAAATAGGTTTCTATATTTAAGTTGGAACAATATTGCTTCTAATTAAAAACTCTCTTACTAGAGCACTCGCTGCTCAAAAAGTCAGGTTAATGTAACCCGAGTTGAGCTGGCACTTGAAGGAGAGCAAAACACTCCTTGTTCTAGCTTTTTAACTATTACTCTGAGCGTAAAAGTTCTTGGTGTTAAATTGTTTGTCTGTCTTGTGGATGCATGTTAAGCAATTGAGGTATTTCTGCTTCTTGTTTTTAAGATGAAATCTGGAACTTTTTACATGCTAAAGACCGCTTAAGTCTCTGCTATCTGTAGGGTTATATTCCAGTTTTCTGATTAATCATAGCTATGATACCTGCCTGGGTATAAGCCAGCTGAGTCCGTAAGACTGTGGCATGCTGCAAAAATACCTCTTTCCTGGGAGGTTGTTTTGGTGAGGGGGTGGGTGGTGGGTTGGTTTTGCCGCAGATTCCCTGTGCTGCACATCCGCAGTACAGCAGGTACACAGCCATCCAGCCTGAGCTCCCGCAGCGCTGAGCCCCTGCTAATAAACCTCACGCAGAGCAAAGGCAGCGTTTCTGCGTCTGCGTCCCCACCACTCGGGGAGGAGGTGTCACTCGGGGCAGGGAGCTGCCTGCCAGCCAGCCTGGATCCAGCAGCACGCCTGGATAACGGGTCCCCAACCCCGGGGCACCTGGCAGGCATGGTGGGGAGCACAAAAGCAGCTCTGTGCACACCGGAGCAAGTCTGGCTGTGCCGGTGTCTCTGGCTTGATGCTGGTTGTGCCAGACACAGGTCATCTGGGCATTGTCACTGTGTGAGGGCTGCTGCGTGAGTTCTCTCCTTCCTGTGTGTGATGCAGAGAGGGGTTGTGCTGCTTCGTTCCTTTGACGTCACCCTGACAAAAACAGGGACACGTCATTGCGTTGCGATGACTTGTACCGTTACCCTCAGTAACGGTATTACCTAAATTCGTTTGGTGGGAGCGACACCGCATTTTCCAACACTTTGTTTCTTCTTAACTTCCAGGTTTTCCGAAAAAAGGCCGTGGAGCTTGGAGAGAAATTGCTACCAGCTTTCAACACTCCCACTGGGATACCTTGGGCATTGCTTAATATTAAGAGGTAAACCAACTGCCTTTTGGTGACTGGAGTATATAAAAAAGTTATGTTGAAACTGTCTTCATCACAGAACTATTACAATTGCTGCACAGTTTTTGTTTTTTCTAGCTAGGTAAAACTTGATATAAGATACTTGATTCTACAGTTTAAATTAGGAAATTTAAGTTTGTTGTACGCCCAAGAATGCATACAGAAATACATTTAAGTACCTCAGAACTGGCAGGTTTTTGGTCAGCTAAATATGTCACTCATCACTTTTCCTGAAGTCCTTAATTGCTTTCAGTGCTGTTATACTTATGGTAAGGGCCAAAGGAGAAGTGCTACTCTGAAAGGGTAAAGTTTCCTGCCACTTTGTACTCAAATTCTTACCTGTTCTCAAACGTGATATCAGCACATTGAGAAACAAGAGTACTACCTGCTATGAGTGACCGCCTGTTCTGCACCCTGTCCTGAGGAGTGGTTGCTGTAGGAGATGCTCTCCTGAAGTCACTCTAGCCTCCAGTATCTGACTCCAGACAGATGTCAGCAGTTCCTTGGTTTGCCTCAGGCCCTGCTAGTGGTGATACTGTGCTGGTAAATAAAATGTTTTCTTTGTACTGCCTTGGGGAAGGATATTGAAAGTTACACCTGTGCAGTGTATTTGTGTATTTGTAAGCGTGTGCCAGCTTTCATCCTCCTGTGGATAAACTCCAGCACCTGCCACCAGAAAGGGAATCGGGGAGAATTTCACATGTGTGTGTGTTGATGTTGTGTTGTGTATTTTTGCCTGGTTCCTTCCTTGACAGTTTCTCCCTCCTCAATCTGTATTTACGGGTACACCTTTTCCTGAAAACAGGACGTACACTGGTGTCCTTGGTTGGTTGGCTGTAGTTGCTTCAGGCTTCCCGGTAAACTGCTCAGAGCCAGTCCAACAGAGACCCCTGGTGTGTCAGCTCAGACACATTTATCTTCTACCTTCCTTTCAAACAGAAGTGAGATGGGAAGCAAAAAGCATGTCTGTGTGCAGGAACAGGGGGGGAGTTTGCACGTCCTGAATTTCCTCACCATTGAAGGGGTTGATTACCTGCTGCCTGGTGATGATCCTTGGACTTTGACAGGTGACTTACATGCACGCTAATGATTTCTTCTCAGCAGACTGTAATGAGTTCTGCACAAATTCAGTAGCACAAGGGCTTGAGATCTGTTGGTAACTTGTGTTTAAGCTGTTACAAAAACTTCTGAGTACAGAAGCCCAGCATACATTTGTAATAGCAACGCAACAGTACCTTATTCTACATAGTACATGTAAACATATTTAGGCTAAAAATTTGTCTTATACGTAGCCCTTAACAAAATCCCCGCTTATCTACTAAATGTTTCAATGGTTTATGCAACTAGTTCAAATTCTGTGGTCAGTCTGTATGGTTTTGTTCCTAGCTTCTCACAACTGCTGTGGTGCTGTGCTACAGATGTCAGCCACAGACGCTAACAGACAAAAAGGGATTCATTTCTTATCTGGCACCAAAGTGGAAGAGGATCTCTGCTGAGATAACTTCCTTTGCCACAGCAGAAAAAGTTGTATTAACAGCTGGGTTCTGGGTTTTTCATTCTGAATCCTTGCACATCTGTCTAGATTTGACCTTCAGTAGATGACTCTTCCATAATACTGCGCGTAAACAAATACACTGTCATCCAGGCTTAGGAAATGCTAAGCCACTGAAGCCTGCATATATTACAGATCTAATACGCCTCATTTCTGATTAGTATTTTATTTGATTTTATTTTGATTTATGCTTCAAACTGGAGAACACTCACAATAGATTGTGGGTGTCATTGCATTTTTTTTAAATTACTAATTTTGGATTAACAGATGAGCTGGATATTTGTTTCAGTATGCAAATGTTCTTCACAAAATAGTTTGTTTTCTCTCCTCGTTCTATATAATCAAAGCCAGACTTGCTCTCTCCTCAAGTGTCTCTGTGTGTAAACATATATATGTGCTTTTGTCTGAGATCTTTGTGCTTTTGTCTGAGTGTGTCCTTACATACTAAGGGCATCCACCTGAAGTCTTGTACTCTTTCTCTTCTCCTTTGTTTTTCTTCCTCCTGCTTCTTCCCTCACAAGTTAATGACTGTGGGACACTTAGTGTCTTATTTGTGAAACCCTAATTATCATATATATTAAAAAGTTCACTGTACTATTCTTCAGCTAAAAATATTAGCCAGTTCTTGAGTGTGTGTTTTTGTAAAATTTCCTTTTGTTTCTGAAGTACATTTTAAGTAATTAGGCTATTAGTTTGTACTGGGATTTCCTTTTCTTTCTTTCTAAATATTTCTATTGCATTTCTGTATTTGTGGTGTTCTTGATATTGCTCTGTATCTTCAGTTCATCTTCAGGATCTGTTTTTCACTTCTCCTTATACTGCCAAGTTCCTCTTACAGCTCACTTGCTTATTTGAGTAACCGGTGCTGTGTAACACTTGTTGACTATTCTGGCTGAAAGCACCAGTAGAAAGGGGAGCTAGAGAGGGGGAATGCGTGTAAAGCAGTGGTGGCTTGACAGATAGGTTTGAGTCTTCTTTTGGGGGTAAGAAGCATAAACAGGCAAAGCTGATTTTATTACTTACTTTCTTACTTATTTTCCTCCCTCGTCCAAATCCTTTGTTTAGATACCTCATCTTCAGTACCTTTAAAAGAGCAACTATAACAGCTTCTTAAAATACCACTAGTTCATGATCCTTTATTTTTCTTCTCAGTGAGCCATGACAATCCGGCTTCTTCATGATATAATTTTTGTTTTCCTTTCTCTCCAAAAACTTCAAGCAATTTATGACTGAGAAATCAGATTGCTTGTGTATTTCTGTAATGTGCCTCACGGATTTATAGAAATGAAAACAATCTGGAATTGTAGCTCTCAAATCATAACTCTCTTAGTGAGTTAAATAATCTTAACAAATACCTTGCTTGCGTCATGTTCTCAAGATTGACTAACATTTATAATGCATCTATTTTTATCCCTCTAACTATTGAAAAGGAAGCTGTATGGCACTCGTGTTTATGGGATGACGCCTAGCTGTGAAATACAGAGAGAAACCCAGATTGTTGTTATTCTATTAGATCAGTCAGCAATAAATTCCGGAGTGTAAGATAACATACAATGTTTTTTTCTCTTTTGGATGGAAATTGTCTCTTTATGTCACTTTTCCCCCTTTGAAAGAAGACCTGTATCATTTTTCAGTCACTATTTGTTCCAATGAGACCACAGTACTACTTTCTAACAAACAACCCAGAAACATTCCTATATGAAGGAATTTATTTTCCATAAAATGTTTGCTCACTATACATTGACCAGCTGAACAGTTGTTTTAAGGTTATTTATTATCCCTTGTGTGATATTATGTAGCAATACTGTTAGACTGTAAGGAGCCTGGCTTTTTATGAAGAATCAATGTATCATATAACCTTGAAGTGCATCTGAAACTTTGAAAATAGTTGTCTTACCTTAATGAAAAAGTTTTTGATGGCTAAAATAATATTTTTATTTCTGGAAAGAGAACAAGCCAGAAAGGGGTTTTTTGGATGTCCAGTCTGTTTGCAAATGTTGTCATGGCTAATGGGGGTACTGTGCTTGTTCCACTGGCTCAGTGACAACAGTAAATAATGTAAGCATTTATTGATATAGGCGCTATGGCAAGTTCTGCATAGAAGGAGAAGTTACAAGGTATGGGTGGAGTGGGTCAGAGCAGGGAAGCGTAACAAGTCAAAAAGGAGGAGTTTGAAATAAATCTGATGAATTTATATTAAAATGAAACCACAGGGGAGTTATAAGATTTACTCAATATAAGCAAAATGTTTAATGTCGGACGTGAGCCTAGGATTTTTTGCCTTTTGTACTTCAACATTGATTTTACATAAATCATAGAATCATAGAATTGTCTAGGTTGGAAGGGACCTTTAAGATCATCTAGTCCAACCATCAACCTAACTGATAAAAAACAACTACTCCTCACTAAACCATGTCACTAAGCACTTGTCACAACCTGTCTTTTGAATACCTCCATGAATGAAGCGTCAGCCACCTCCCTGGGCAGCCCATTCCAATTCTTGATAACCATTTCAGTGTGAAAATTTTTCCTAATATCCAACCTGAACCTCCCCTGGTGCAACTTGAGGCCATTTCCTCTTGTTCTATTGCCTGTGACTTGGGAGAAGAGATGGACCCCACCTCTCTACAACCTCCTTTCAGGTAGTTGTAGAGAACGATAAGGTCTCCCCTCAGCCTCCTTTTCTCTAGGCTGAACAATCCCACTTTCCTCAGCTGCTCCTCATAAGGCTTACTCTCCAGACCCTCACCGGTTTGTTGCCATTCTCTGGATCCTCTCCAGCACCTCAATGTCTTTTTTGTGGTAAGGGGCCCAAAACTGTACACAGTACTCGAGGTGGGGCCTCACCAGTGCCGAGCAGAGGGGGACAATCACCTCCCAAGTTCTACTCACCATGTTGTTCCTGATAAAGGCCAGGATGCTGTTGGCCTTCTTGACCACCTGAGCACTCTGCTGGCTCATACTCAGCTGTCTGTTAATCAACACCCCCAGGTCCTTTTCCACTAGGCAGCTCTCCAGCCACCTTTCCCCAAGCCTTTATCACTGCATGGGGTTGCTTTGACCCAACTGCAGGACCTGGCACTTGGCCTTATTGAACCTTATCCCATTGGCCTTGGCACATCAATCCAGCCTGCCCAGATCCCTCTGCAAAGCCTTTCTACCCTCAAGGAGATCAACACTCCCACCTAGTTTGGTGTCATCTGGTGGACCTGGGCTGAATTCAATATTACATATTTTACAAAGTGAGATAGGAGAGGAATTGCTGAATTGTTTGAACAAAGTAGTTACTCATTTGTAGGTAACTGAGGATGGAAGTGACAAAGCTGCAGTGTTTATGCTATTGGGATGCTGTCAGCATGATTTTAAAGCAAGGTCCTCTTTTGATTTTTTTTTTTTTTAATTTTTTTATCACATTTTGTACAGAATATTTTAAGTTATGCCACAGGGCTTCACAGGCCTCAAAGTATTCAAGGTTTGAACAAAAGTTTATATTTTGAATGCTTTAGGTTTTACCACCAGCTGAGATTCCTGTTCCGTGACAGTCGCGCTGGAGCATGCTGTCTCCCCCCCACCACGACCAGCCTGACCCAAGAGAGCCTGGCGGCTTTTGCGAGGAATTTTATGCTAAAATGCCACAGTGTCTGCCAGGGTGACACAAACAGAAGTGTTGTTCTCTCCTGGGGCACTTGCTCTGGTGTTTCAGAGTATTGGCAGTATTTTGGGTTGCAGGCATTTAAAGGAGCTTATCTGTCAGCATCTTCCTTCTAGGAGGAAATGTGACTGATAAACCAACCACTGAGGTATGAAATATTGGCCTTCAGCCAACAGAACTTGTGTGAAATGGTTTTAAACTTTCAAAGTAAGTTACCATTTGAGAACATGTTTAAGGTCACTGGGGCCTAAATCACTTTGGGGGATTGATGGCCTTCACAATGTCTTTAGTGTCTTTCCTCATTAGAAGAACTCTAGTATACTTAAGAAAATATGTAGATTTTAGTGTATAACTGAATGGTTCTCTGTGTCCTGAGACTTTTTCTAAAACATCATAATTAATTCACTTACAAGTATATTCCTTTATCACTTGTAAAGGAATCTTAATGCATTGGGAAAGTTTGAAAATAAAAAGAAGAAAGGATCCAAACACATAAATTTGGGAAACCTTTTGGACATCTTAATTCTCCCACTTAATACTATCAGAAATGCCTGAAATGTGAATGTTGCATTATTTCAGAAAGTATTCCTGAGTGTCTGTGATATGTTTTCATCTTCAACAGAATTAGTGATTCATACTTTTACTTGCTCTAATGACTCAGCAAGCACTGTCTTGCAAAGATTCAGTCAAAATAGCTAATTTAAATCTTCTGGTTTCACTATTAACTCTACTGTCTAAATTAAATAAAAAAAAAAACATGACAGAATTAAACAAAGCTTATTCTTCAAAACTGCCTCTCTTTGGAAAAAAATAAACCTGTTTTTTAAAGGGGTTGTAAAGAGGAAAGACTTACATTGTCTGTGCAGTTGTCATTGTAGGACCAAGCAGAAGTTGTGTTGAGATGGAGTCTTTAATTTTATCCTTTCTCTCTAACTTGGATGTAATTTTAGAGGAAGGAATCAAAACTGTCTTAGAAGAAGCAGCTAAAAGTAGTCTACTTTGCATGCTTAATAAAGACTTTGTGTGTGTGGTTTTGGCAAATGCTCCACTGATGTCATAAATTAAAGTGGTAATAGTAACAAAAAGGATTTGGATATTGAATTAAACACTGAGATTTCCCCTGTACCAAAACAGGCCCATTGAAACCAGACTTTGTCCTTCAGGCATTTGGATCACAGTATGGATTTGTATTAGCACTGCAAGCAGAGATAAATCCTAGCTGAACTTTACCTAGCTAAAAGTTATTTGTCTGGTGTTTAACATATGTTTTGGGACAGAATGATTTGCCTTCTAGAGATACGGATCTCTTTCCATTGATGAAAGAAGACCTTAGACTTTACTTTTCTTGAGTCAGTACTAGATGCAAAATAAACTTTAAAAAATGGTTTTGTGTTTGGGGCATTTTGATATTACCATGTTATATACCATCCAGTTAGCAATTTCATTGTTTTAGAATATCACAGTAAGCAAATTGCTTGCCATGCCTTTGCCTTATTTGAAATGAGTAGCCTGTTCTGCATTGCATGACAGGTGCTTTATATCCAACAAGAATCAAATGAACTCTTGTATAATTATGTTTCATTTTAAAAGAACTAACAGCTTCCTTTTTTTTTTCATTTGAGTTTCTTTAAATAACTCTTTCATGGTCATATATAAAATTTAAAAAAATAGGTCTGAGAGCGTTATTAAAATCAAGATTTTCTCAGTGTAGATATCAGTACACATCAGTGCAATTTTCAGGATAGATACTTTTAACTTCTTGTGGTATCTGATTTGCCACTGAGCAATGCAAAAAATCTTGTTATAAAGATAGCAGAAAAATTCTGTGAGGTAGTTCAAGAAATTATTCTGTTTGTTGAGCAAAAAACCCCAACAAAACAGAAAAATATTATTTTGGTAATAGCCCATAATGTTAAGCTGTATTATTCAAACAGCAGCTTCAGTTCAATATGGGAATGCTGAATTTATGTGGGAGGCTGCCCTCTGGCAATAACACTGAATGGATTTAGGACCTATTATTGCTACTGCAAAATATCTTTCTCAGTTCAAGTGCTGTCTTTCTAGCCAAAGGAAAGAGATTCTATTCGCAAATCTTAAGTTTAAACACTAACTTCCCCCAACCCCCAGTTTATTAGTGCACTATGAGTATAAATACTTACAAGTTCAATACTTGAAACTTACAAGTTCATAATTATCATACTACTTATCTGTGTAAAATGCTCTGTGAGTATTAGCAATGTGATTCCTCAGCATAAAATGTATGATTGTAAGACACTATAGATCTCTGTGGTGATAATAATAACTAGTGTTCTTTAATAAAACATAAGTAACTTTATGCCAGAGAGTCCCAGGGAGAAGCCAGCTGTTTACAGGAGGGTCTTAGCCTTCACTCTTTGGGTTTTGCCCCCCCTCCACAAAAGACATTGTCTTCAAAGTATTAAAGCCTTCCCCAGCTATCACAAATTTTCGCTTCGATGGCTTAAAAAGAATGGAAAATGGCTTTTCTTTGTTTTTCAATTATAAAGAAGATATGAAAGTTTTCTCTGCTGGAAAGGGGGGTGAGACTTGAGTCAGGATAAGCAAGGTGCATTACTCTGTGTTTTGAGTAAAAATTTCACCCTGGTCACCTATGGCACGTTCAAACCAGGTACTTCAAGATTTTTACTAGTTTGGTCATAAATTGACCAGTCCCTGGCTGAAACACAGTGACACAGGGACAGATAGTGACAAGCGTGGGAAAGTTGCATCAGATGCTCAGTTTGCTTCCTGATAGTTAAAACTGCTATGGCTCCCCAGAGAAATCTGCCTGCAAAATTTTGAAATTAAATTTACTGAAAATAGGATTTTATAAATTAGTAAATAGATGATGATGTTGATTGTGCTCTTGCTTTAGCTGGGTAACTGCTGCTATCACCTCGATACTGGCAGACAATTAAGAGTTACTTGAATGACATACTTTCCCGCTGCCTAAGAGATGCAAAGAAACCCTTAGTATTGAGCTGTCAAACATATTTGAGAGTTGGAGTTGGACATAAAGATGCTTAGGACGAGGCTGAGCTCGAGATGAGACGTGTTTGTACATTTTACTGGTGCAGCAGGAACCATTATGTTCGTTAGGGAGCCAGGCACCACAAATCAGCCTCAGGAGCCATTCTCCTGCCCTAAAATAAATGCCCAGTGCCAGCCCCACTGAGCTGCCCTTACCTGACCATATTGACTGTGCTGGGAACTCCAACACCTGAGTGCAGGCACGTTAATCTTTACTCTGGTTAAAGATCATTTCCCTTTCGATTGCTTGTATCGTGTATGTCCTAATTTTAATTTGTGTTCCGTAAATGATAATCCTATAATAGACAAAATATGTCTGTTGGAAGAGGCTTTCTTTGGAGGCAAGTGAATAAATTTATACAGACTTCAGGTTTCATTAAATAAATAAAATAAGCACAAGCACTTCTCAGTCACTTCCACCACAATTCAAATTATGTCAGGGAAACACTTCATTTAAAAATAAGAGTTGCATTAGGATTGCTTCTCCGAAGAATTTTCTAAGCGAGAAACTGTGAAGACACTTCTGAATTTTATTCATTTTGTGTGTTTGATACAGTGTATGTACATTTGCAGGATTTTGCCTGTAAAATGCATCGCTCCATACTTCATTAGGGAACTCCTGAAATGGCTATGAGAAAGGAGGAGGGAGAATTCACTAAATGTTTTGCTTGCGTATTTTAGCATTAATTGCTTTAATACTTCTACTTGGATAAATTCTAAAAAGGAGCATGTAATTCTTAAAATTAGAAATTTTATAACCGAAAGGTGGTGGCTGGTTGTTTTCCTGCTCTAGCTTAAGCATCTTTATGATGTGGTAGATGATAAGAATTAGGATCTACCCAGCACTATACTTTGACTGTCTGACTAAATTGTTGGTGCTAATATGCGTACGGGCATGAGACCTGTTCAACATTACAAGACTGGAGGAAAAAGATTTTTACCTAGCATCAAAAGTAAGGACTGCTTTAGATTCTAAAATAAGTGCTAGTTTCAATAGGTGACTAATGTTTGTAGCTACTCTGTATTCTTGTCCTAAAATAATGTCTGTGAAGAAGAGTTGCTAACTGCATTTTTTCAGAAATCATAATTGAGGAAAGATTCTACTGTCTCTTCAGAGAACTACTTTTTTTTTCCTCACTAAAAGACATTTTTCCCTTCAATACTTTTTCAAGTGCATTAACCTTTTAATATATATTCCAGTGTAGGTATGAACATACACATATATGCAGTGTGTATATATATATATATATGTAAATCTTTATTTACCATTGTATGGTTTCTTATTGCTGCTGATACAAGAGGACTTCTCATTAACCTCCTCTAAACTATAACCTCCCAGCTGGCCAGCTGGAACCCTACCTGTAACTGATGCAGTTTCAATGCGTAGCGCATATCACAAATAACTATTTCACTTATCTGAATTTTAAACTCTTCGTTATAGTACTTCATAATCCTATTAATACTGTGAAACTTGAGTTTTGTGGTTTTTCGGTTTCCTTATACAAATGCTGATGGGTGTTTTTTATGCCATTTTTGTAAGCACATTTAGCTCACTAGTCATAACTGCCTATGACATCTATTGTTCTGAAATTCATGGTGTATCCATTTTCGTGGATACATCAGAAACTCTTTCTGTGCTGTTTTCCATGTAATCTTTTAGAGTGACCTTAAAATAACAAATCAGCATAAAATAGGTTATCTTTTACTCTAAATCATTCTGTGCTGTCAGAATAATAGGAACATTGATGCAGACTGATTTTTACCTTCAGTTCTGGGTGGCACTTTTTTTTTTTAACAGAAACAGAAGTTTATTACTTGTTAGTTGTTCAGTTAGATTTAGCATTTGGAGAGATTTGCAGAGTTTCCTTTCTTCTCAGGATCCTTAAAATGAGGGAAGGATTATTGGCTTCCCTGCTTGCATAATTGCTGAACATTAGTTGGATTTTCTCAGGTTTGTGACCAGCTTCATACGTGCAGCTGAATACAGAACACATCCTTGTTTTTAAATCTCAGTATTAAAAGTAGATACCTGAAGTGAGGTACTTGTTACTTTCCGTTGTCTCAGTGTTAGTCAATGTAAGGGCATAGTTTTTGATTGGAAAGCAGCTATGTTATTTCTCATACTGTCTCTTCAGCATCCATACCTTACCTGAATCCTTAAATGAAGTTGCAGGTTTCTATTATAAGCTTCAGAGACCCTCTGGTACCTTTTAGTTGTATGCTTTCTGTAAATCAAGAACAAATGCAATCCATCTTTGATCCTGTTTTAATTTATGAGTTTTCTAACCCTGCTACTCTTCCATGCATGCTCTCCTTTTCTAATCCATTTCTATTTTGGAGGTGAAGCACACCAGTGGTGATTTTCAGCTCTGATGGATGTTTTTTTCTACTAAACTGTGATTCTACCCTTGCACCCACATCTTCTGTAAGAGGAATCTGAAGGGTGGATGCATTATGTTTTCCAGATATATGTGTTCCTTCTCTGAGTCTTTTATCAGATGTTTCCATTTCATTGCTTGTGAAAATTAAGGATTTTTTTACTGTACAGGGTATTGTCCCAGATATGTCTTCTGAGACTTCTGGACTGACTGTCTTTCAGCTGTTTCCTCCTTCCCTTCTGTGTTTGAGGTTGTCTAGCTCGCCTGCCTCTCTGCAGTACCCAAAATGGGACACATGCTAGAATTGCTACCTTAAGGTAAGGTGCTTTATGGAAGAGTTGATCCATAAGTTCTGGTTCTCCTGGTGAATCGTATAATAAACTGTTCCTTAAGGTCTTGAATATATTTAGTACTTGAATATTCTGGAAGGTGTGATAATCAAGCTATCCTTAGAAATATTTTGGTATACATTCAGAGGTGGGTGGGTGTGTATATGTGTATACACATACACATACAGATGTTTTATATTGTGTAGATACATATAACGTATTTATAATATTTAGTAGTGTAAAGCTAATTGGACTCTTTTAGGGAAGTTTGGGAGAAAGGATAAATAAAAAACCACATTGTGCTCAGCTTTGCTGCTGAAGAATATATTCTATTTAAAAATCCGTTATCTCCAGTTACTCTCAATTTTTTTCACTATCCCATGGTAGAAATTATAATATAATCATAGAATCATAGAACTGTTTATATTGGAAAAGACCTTTAAGATCATCAAGTCCAACTATTAACTTGGCGCTACCAAGTCCACCACTAAACCATGTCACTAAGCACCATGCCTTCCCATCTTTTAAATGCTTCCAGGGATGGTGACTCAACCACTTCCCTGGGCAGCCTGTTCCAGTGCTTGATAACCCTTTCAGTGAAAAAATGTTTCCTAATATCCAATCTAAACATCCCTTGGCGCAACTTGAAGCCTTTTCCTCTTGTCCTGTCGCCTGTTACCTTGGGGAAGAGACCGACTCCCACCTCACTACAACCTCCTTTCAGGTTGTTGTAGAGAATGATAAGATCTCCCCTCAGCCTCCTTTTCTCCAGCCTGAACAACGCCAGTTCCCTCAGCCACCCCTCATAAGACTTGTGCTCCAGACCCTTCTGTAGCTTCGTTGCCCTTCTCTGAACATACTCAGCACCTCAATGCCTTTACTATAGTGAGGGTCCCAAAACCTGAACACAGTTTTTGAATATATGAATGTTTAGAAACAGTAAAAAAAAATCAAACAACCCCAAACTCAGAACATTTTCAGCCTTTGTTTGCTACTGAATATTCAATCTTCCCGTTCTGACATCTAAGCCAACCACGTGAAGACTTTTATTAGATCAGAATAAAATAAGTTATGGTTCTTTGGAAGCCATGATGTCATAATTCTTTTATTTCTACCCTAATCCTTTACAAAGTGGGGGAAGCAAAGAGCACAAATAAATAATTTTTAAGCAGCAATGAGGCTGCAAAAATAAAACATCTTTCAGGCGTAAATGGAAAAAAAGTGCACTAATTTTACTCAATTCTCCTTTCCTTACATAAGAACCCTTGAATAATCCTTTCAGTCTTATAAAGATGCCTTTTGATACTGATATAGACATGGACTCAGGAAAATGTACGCTGCTTGAATGATGCATCTTTCCAGTAGTTATAAAACTGCACAAGCTTGATCAGTACTCTGATGAACTGCAGTCTGTATCTCTATAAAGTTGTTTTCCTTTACTACTTTTTAACACTTCTTGCAATTTGTGCTCTGAGAAGGCCAGACGGGTATGGACCACTTTAAATAGTTCCTAATGGCAAAGTCAGTTGATGAGGAAATTTAAAAAGTCTCAGCAGTGAGGTATTTCAACAACGCAACTACAAATAAAACCTCTTTTCTAGTTGAAAGTACATTTAAATATCCAATTCTGAATTTTTTAAGAAGATTCTTTAAAAATTCATTTTTAAGCTTATGTAGTTTTTCTGCTAACTGTATCAAGTCAAATTATAATTCATAATTTATTTGCCTTATTACAACACTTCATTAAAATGTCAGAAGATACAGCTTCTAGGCAGGGTATTGCACCAAGAACTATGCACGTGGTGCTTTTCGCATATGGAAATAACTACAGCAGTTCTGTTCTGCAGCATGAATTAACAAAGATTGATTGCAATCTGTTTTTATTAACTCAAGGAAGAAAAGCAGTGTAGTGATATTAAGAGAATTAATTATAACTTTCTAATCTAGTAATTAATGTGCAGCTGGGCATGAGTGCAGTTAGTGCAACTCAGTAATTTGGCAGTCCTGACAAATTATCATCATCTGTTTTAAGGTAGACAACTGTTCTTTAATCTTTGCTCAAATTTTTAGAATCTTTTCCATTTCAGAATGGTTTTAACAATTTAGATGTTAGTTATTGCCTGTTATATATACTGTATATATATATATTTTTATATATATATATATATGATGCGAACTGAAGTTTGGTTTTATATTTCAGGACTGAGGTTCAGTTGTATTTTTTAGGACCCTCTTTTATTCTTTTTCAGCCTTGTACTGAAGTTTCTTATGAAGCACTTACCAGTATTTGACCTGCATATGTTGAATAATCTTAAAATGCTACTGAGAATTTAATGTACCCTGTAAATTGAGATGCTTCCAGTTAAATGGAGTTCTCAGGATAATCACTTTCAAAACTAATCAAGTAATATAATGTTGTTACTAAAACTCTTATTGCCTTAATTGTGACAAATTAATAAACCTAACCAATGCAATTACTGCAATGGTCTTATTAGTTTGCATTTTTCATAACCTATGCATACATGTTTTTTCAGAAACACAAAGGGGAAACAGAAATTACCTAGGTGTATTGGATTAGCATGGCAATGTGACTTGAGTAGGGGAGTGCTCTTCTTGCCTTCTTTATGAGGTGTGAAGGTTACTGTGGATCACCCCATGCTCAGTGCCTCTCTACTATTAGGAAATCAAATGCTACTGAACAAAAATTAGAACTAGGATCCTAGAAGTGGAATTGATAAGAGAAAACACTGCTAAGCAGTCTTTCTAGTTTTGCTGCTATCAAGTTTGATCTCCTAAAATACTCTGGTGAAGAAAGTATTGTGATCTTGTCAATTACCTGTTTCTTTATTGTTATTTTTAACAATGGAAGGGGAAAAAGTACAAAGCATCTATGTAGATCAGACTATGAAAACTGTCCAAAACTATTCAGTATCGTGTCAGTGAACACATAGTTCAAATAAACTGCTTTATTACATGAGACTTTTGTGGGATGAGGATGGGGGGTGTTTGTCTTATTTTAGGGCTGTTGTTGTTTGAGTGTTCATTAGGAATAAATTAGACAAAGTGTTCTGGGAGAGCAAAAGGCAGGAGTTTTCATCCAGTGAATCTGTCGTTTTGTTTGTTTTGTGACACAATTTCAGCAGGAGTAAAGATGGACAACCTTTGCCAGAACAACTTCTGGCCTAGCACTTGAGAAGTTCTCCAGGAGTTTCACAGGTATGAATTTGAACCTCCTCAGCTGGAGTAGAATTGAATGGAGGTCCTTCACTTCTTTAGCTCCCTTGGTTATTGCTTCCTTTAAAAGAAAGCATTAGTTATAGAGTTTAAATCCGTTTGATCTTACTGATAGGTGGATGGTGGGTATGTTATGGCTTAAGGCCTTGTGAATAATTAAGAGCAAAGGATCAATGTGGATGTCTTCGTTAGCAGGTTAGTTCAGCTCAGGAGTGAGCTTCTGAAGTGTTTCTCCCAGTCTTCCCCACTTGCTGTGCTGCAATTTATGGTTAAACACCTAAGTGCCTGAAGGTAGATACTTGCTCAGCACCTCTGACATGCTTTTGTGATGATCACAAACCTGGTCTTAGATACTTAAAGTAAAGCAAAGCCTTCTATTTCTTTTGTTTGATCCAGCTCAAGCTGAACAGAGAGACAACCAAATAAAAAATTTTAATCAGAAATTAAATGATCTGATTATTCCATAATGACAAAAAATATATAAGGGACTGGGGGGAGGAAGTTTCTGAGGCTGTAATCAGGTAACAGCCTTGGAATTTCATGAAGGAAATGCTAGGAAATTCATACTAGGAAATTCTGTTAGTTTAGTGGTAGAGTGTAAGATTCAGACAGATCTCGTGTTGGATTTGCTTTATCTATAACTGCTGGAGATGCAAAAAAACCTGACACCAAAACAAACAAAAAAACTCAGCCCCACCCAAAAGAGCTCAAACACAAGGAATGGAACTCGAAAACTGTCTGAGGTTTGTTGGTTGTGGTTAATTACTGTTAATACCACATAGTGGTATTCACCATCGTAAGGTTTTTAGGATCCCAATGTATTCCATGTCATTTGCCATATCAAGAAATTTCCATTGAATAAATTAACTTGTATTTCAAAATAAAAAATGGGCAGCAATGCAGCTTACTGCATTAGTAATATTGAACAATTCATTTTGGAACAAATCAATCTAATAAAGAATATAGCCAATTTGGCTTTTTTTCTGTTTAGACACATGGTTATGAACAATTCATATTTTCGCTATTTTTGTCTGCTTCAAACCATTTTGTCACTATCGTAATGTTTTGTATTGTTTTATTTTCAAATTTGCAAAGTGTTTCGTTTGCACTCGCCAACGTAACACAATTTTCATGAGCATTCACAGTAATAAAGCTCAGTTTGCATATGGCAAAGTAAGAATAGTTACATGAAATGCAGCTATTCGGAGAAAGAGCTATTTTGAAGTGTCTTATATATTCTTTGAAGTCATTCTGTGGTGGATTAAATGCTTCAGTACTCTAAATCAGTTTGATCACATTGTAACTTTCAGTTAGATCAGTGGTACTTCTGTTACGTGCTTTCATGTAATACTAGATCTTAAAACTGACAAAGAGCACATATTACAGAATTAATTTGTAAACACGTCGGATAAAATATAACACTAAATGAGATCCAGTGGTATAATTCATTCAGCTGTGCTGAAAAAACTGGATGGTTGTAGAAATGGCATGGGTAGAGAAATCCTCCAAATCCTCCAAAACCAAGTAAGTCATATAGCTCAAGGCTTTCTGTAGCTACCTGTGGGTTTTCCTCATAGTAGTAAAAGGTATGGATTGTTACCTGCAGCACTTCAGCCTTTGTGTCTGGTTTTGATACCTAGGTTGGCTGAGAATATCTTTTTTTTCTTCTTCTTTTTATTAAATAAAAACTTTTTTTATTTTTTTTCTCTTTCTTTTTAATCACCTGCTTGCCTGTCGGTGGCATGCACTGTATAACTTTGAGAGCTGATCCTCTGTCATATCATTTGATTTCTGCTGTGATGGCCAGCATGATATTCATATTGGGAAAGAAACTGTCAAGGAAGATGCTGAATTCTTCCATCAGGAGAAATAAGGATTGCCAAAGCACCTGTATTTGCTGAGATTGTTCATGATTTTCTCTATGCTGTTTTTCAACAAATTGTTGTTAAAAATCCGGTCCGCGTTCATACTAACTGTATGGCATTATCATATCAATATTATGACTGGATGAGTGTTTCAAGTGAGTGTGCCTCTTGCTACCAGGACCTGATGGTGGTAGGGTGATGTTCTGTGTAGGCTGAATTTCTGCTCTTCT
>VXBJ01007714.1:157545-180650 GCA_013400055.1 Nycticryphes semicollaris | reverse complement strand
TTTTTTTTTTTTTGTCATCTTTAATTCTTTTCTAATACTGCCATATAATTTGGAATTACTATGGTAGAGAGCTAATGCCTGCCTAATCCTTAAGAATGAGTGATCCAACAAGTTCGGTTCTGGCTGGCCTTTAGCTCATTACAGGCTGACTTGTGTAAGGGTAGAGAAGAGCAGGAATTCATAAGGATATCTGTGATTTGTGGAAAACAAGCAACCTGATTTTTTACTCCGCAGTCCAGCAGAATGATGTGGACTGTCTTCTTGGTTAGGTGGATGCACCTAGCCAACACCTGAAGTCTGTGGTGTTCTCCCTTGTTCTCACTGTAATCTCACATTTAACAAATGAACAGCTTCGTGTTTACTGCTTTTTGCTGAGCAGACCTTGGTCTCTGTAGTACACCATAACCTCACTGAGTGGACCTGGCTTAGAGGGTATGATATAACTGAACGTAATTTTTGAAGACTTACCAGAATAGTCAATTTGCTTTATATTAAACAGTCTGCTGCCCACCAACAAGCACTAATAAAATCCCAGCAGTAAACACCATAGACACGTGGATGTTGCTGTAGGAATACAGCTAGCAGAGGGCAGAGACAAAATGAAGCTTGTACAATGCTGGGGTAGTTTGAGAGCTATTCAGAAAGAAATAAAAAGAGGCTAGTGAGCCAGTGAAGCAGTTAGTTCCAGAAATTTGCCTTCATCAGTTTAAACTTCATGTTAAAATTGCATTTTTATTGTTACAACACTGACACATCTTTACAAGGGAGTTAATAGGAGGGAACAATCTTTCAATAAGTTAAATGGAAGGCTACTATTTCCAGCTGACATCTGTAAAGCTGCTGCTACATTCCTTGCACTAATGCTTAGAGAAATAAATGAGCAAGTATTCATTATAATCGAGGTTTAATGGTATCCATATGCTATATATCTTGTAACGGTGCTCATGTTGTGTGGTTTCTGAGTATAAAAAAATTGAGTGTGAGTCTGTCAAAGGCCCATTAATGTAAATGTCCTGATTCAATATTTAGTGCTGGTGAGGCTCGTGTGTTTTAAATACACCCCAGCAAATCATGGTTGGTGCAGCAAATCTGACAGTCTTTCTGCTTGACCTTTCAGGTTGTCCATTTCATGTCATACAGGTTACTTTCTAGATAATGAAATGTATTGGAGCAAAGAAGATTTTAAGTGTTTCATTTTGATTTTAATTCTTTTGAAATTAGTATTTTCTAATGGGCATTAGAATGTGCAGTCTTCCAGCAATGTTGTTTCACATCTTGTCATGATATTCTACTGAGGCCATAAATAAACTATTTTCTCTATCTTGTACCCAGAATTCATTTTGTAAATTAATTGAATTTTGCTTAACTGTTCTTTAGTCAGCATTGTTCAACAGCTAATAGCTTTTGCATCTGTCTTTTAGAGTTTAAATCTGTCATTTTAGTATTCAGGCTGTTGTATGGTTAAGGTTTACTAACATCAAAGTTTTAACGAGCAGTACAAGTTCACAAGCCCGCTTTTGAGTAAGCACAATTTGAACAGTGATTCAAACTTGCTTCTTTCTCTCCACTTAATGAAATCTAAACTGCCCAATTTTTGCATCATAGACTGGTTCTCATGAATGAACACCAGAGATGCTTTGTTAAGGCGTACCTTAAAAATTAGAAAAGGACTCTTTATGGCTTTACTTGCTTCACTCCTCCTCCTTCTTAATTGCACAGGGATGGGATGCTGTAAATTTTTGTTATTGCTATTTTTAAACAAGCTTAATTCATCAAGGATGTGTGATTCAGGTTTCTATTGCTTTATCAGATGTTTTGGGAGGTTTCATAGATATCACAGATAATAAGGCAGATGGTCCCTGTGTTCCAGTACTGAACTCCTAAGTTACCCCAGACAGATGTTGGTCTACCCACTTCTTCAAGACTTGCAATGTGGAGATTCCGTGCTTTTCCAAGGAAGCTGATTACAGAGCTACTAGATCTTCATTACTGGGAGTATTTTGGGGCAGGTGTTATTTTCTCTAATGTCTGTCCCAAAACTTAAATAGTTCACTGTTTTTGTGGAAGATTTATCCCCTTTTACGTGTTGAAGAAGACTTGCCATGTCTACTCTGTTACCCATTAACAAGATCACTCTTTCCCTCAGCCGTGGGGCAATGCTTTCTGTGTTCCTGATAATTCTTATTACTCTTCTCTATTCTTTCTACAATTTGTCCCCGTCTTTCTTGAAATGTGGTTGGTGTCAAGTATTGGATGCAGGTCAAGGAAGGCCTTTCCATGAGTGAGTAACATACACCATTCAGGACCTTCATTCCTCAGTTCACATTTAAGTCACATTATACATCCTGCCACATGCCTTGTTTGCATTTCCACTTAACAGCCTGCTCATTTTTAAAACCTCTTCCCTACACCTGCTTCTCCGAGCTTTTGGGATGTGCAGATTTTAATCCTAGGTGGTAACTTCATGAACTCTCCAGACCTCTTTGTCATATACATTTTTTGAGTCGGCAAAATACTCAAAATGAAAGCAACTCTGATATATGCTCAGCACCACTTATGTTTATTTCCCCTCACTCAAGCACAACAGAAAGAGAAAATAAATATTGGACAAAACTACAGCATCACCATCACTTTTATATATTTTTTGTGTTATGTTATACCATATCAGTACTTGATCCTCTGATATGGGAGACTATGTGTTTCAGTATCTCGTGAGCCTCTTTGAAGTAAACAAGCAGTTTATTTTTTCCTCTTTTCTTTTTACGATCCTTGCTAAACATATAGCTTTCTCTGTGTGAGCCAGATTCATTTGCCATTAATCACTCATGTATCAACTAAACATATCTTAGGTACATCAGATGATTAGAAAAAGACCTATTGCTTTCCACAGAGACAGCAGCTACAGCAGAGGCTGTTCTTCATGCTCACCTGTTAGGGAGGAGAAGGAGGTCTGGCCATTTGTATTCCATCCCTGCATTCACCTACATATCAAAGACAATTTGGACTCTCTGTGCTGGTCCTTTGGCAATCTGCCTACCTGAAAGATGGGAGTGAGAAAGGGGGGAGCCATCTCCACTTTTGTGTTTACTCTGATCATTTTGACTGGGGCCAGGGTGTTGCTCTTGTATTCCCAAATTTGTACTATAATAAGAGTATAGAAAAAAAATAATTTTGATAGAGTGGACAGACTCTATTTTAAGTTACTCATCAAAGACCTAAAAATAGTTTATTTTGATGGCTTTTGAGTTCAAAGTCATCTGGTACCCAAAAGACAATTGTGCACTTTACCAACAATACTTATTTTGGCTGACATTATCTTTCAAAAGTGTCAAAAAGACTAAGCAATATGCTGTTTCTATTCAGAATATACTCCCTTCCTGACAATGTCTTCATTTTAGTTGAAGAAGAAATATGGCGCTTTTTACGGTGCTTGCTGATCCTTGCAAGATACTCTGTGCTATACTATTCCAGTCTACAGCTGGAAATACAAAAAAGGGGGAAAAAAAAAAGCTTAAAATACAGATTCTCAGATTCTTGCACTAAAGCCATTAAAAGCAGTGAGACATTACAAACAACCTTTAAAACCTTTGACCAAATGTTTTGCTGGAATTGAGACAGAAACCTGATTTTCTTAAATGCTTTACTAAACCATCGCTTCATTGTTTTCACTGATAATTTAAAAAGAAAAACAGCAAGGTACTTTCCCTTGTGTACATTGTTTAATATGCAGAAGCTTTTGCAACGTGGTTAATGAAACAGTGTGTGTTGGTGTAGGAACAAAAAGTACACATACTGTCTCCAGCAGGATTCCAGAAGTGTGGGGGTTTTAATGAACCTTTGATTGTTCTATCATTTTAAATGGTAATCTTTTCATGCTGATTTCACTTTATCCTTTATTATCTTATTTTCATTGTATTGATGAAAATCCCATTACTGTTAAGAAAAGCTTATTTGACTACTTGATGCCAGCACTTTTATGATCTGATAATCTGGTTTACAAAATCCTCCAAAGGATATCTTAAGTGTGGTCATGAGTCTTAATGCATGGATTGTGATTATTTTTTAAGACATACTTTTGGAAGAAACGTTTGGTACTTCTCATTTTTCTGCTCTGCTGAGGTAGCATAGGTCTTTCAGCCTTTTTCAACTCTATCCAATTATTTGGTACTTGAATGGAAAGCTCCTTTCCTTCTTCAGGATATTTACTACTTTAAAGTATCATTGTACTGTAATTTAAAACACAGATTACTGCAAAAAGATTATGGAACAAAATTACTTTCTCTTTAAAAATACAAGTCTTGCCTCATCTGACATTACTGAGTTTTCAAGGTAATGTTTGTCTTTTTCCCCCCCCCTTCTTCTCTGTAATCAGATTGTCCCAGATCATAATTTTTAGAACATATCTGAGAATCGGGCTGCATTGTGCTGTGCCTTGCACTGTGAGATAGTCGGCATTATTGGTTTCTTGTAAGTAGCTCATCTATGAGCAGCAGCTATGTAGAAGTATTTGTTGCTTAAAATCATTATAAGTACATTAAAGGTGAAGTTCTGGATTTGGTGGAATGCAATTGTACAACTGATAATAGCGGCTGCACCACAGGAAAAGTGTAATGTGGATATTTTCCTCAGGTGAAAATCAGGTGTGTAATAGATTATATGATTTGGGGTTTTTTTTCCTGTCTGCCTAATAGGCAGTAGGAAATGCTCCCATTTAATCATACCTTAGTTAATGAATTTGATCATATTTTAGCCATTGGTTGATTTTCCTTGATCATGCAAACAATCAGGGTCTTCATGCATTTATAAGTATGTGATCCAACGAAATCACATTTAATGTTTATTAAAGCATTATGTTTGGAGCACAAGTGTAACATTCAGAATCTAAAACTGATAAATAAATGGATATCTTCCACATGCTTAGTGATACACCTGAAACTGATGTCATTTGAGAAAAATAAGAATATCTCTTTATCACTAAATTGACTTGTTTGTTCTGAATAATATATATCTTCTATAAGTGTATAAAGTGAGGAAAAAAGAGTCTGTAAATTACATGTAAGTGAGTATTTCCTTTCTTTAAAGTTTAACATTGATTTTCAAACAGTTACAGGCACTGAAGGGTAGGGCTGTGCATAGGCTGTGTGTTATGTGCTGGGAAAAGAAAACAGAACAGTCTGTTTTTACATTTTATTACTGATTTCCAGAAAAAGAACCAGTTCCCAAATCCAAATGGTGTTAATAGAAAGGATTTATACAGTGATACTAGTATGTCAGCCAGGCTGCAGGGATTGCCTGTATCCATACTACCAATTGTCTCTGCAGTAATTTTAATGACAGTTACAGGTTTTTTATGCTTGATTGGTATCTGTTGAAGCCACCAGGACTTTTTCTGTTGGCTGAGAGTAAGGATGAAGCTTATAGTGACTGGCACTGAGAAAAACAAATGCTTATCTGATCCCAGAACAAATGGATTTATATGACACAGCAATGTGTGGGTAAAGAGTGAGAAGATTGAAGCAGACTGGAAAAAAGGGACATTTATACCTTTCTTAAAGCATTTGTCAAAACAGATTATGTCTTTAGCAACACTAGTTTGAAAAAGACTACTTCAGGGATTTTTATCTGAAAAAGATGTCCCTTTCAGTGAACCAGAATGCCATTTCAGTAGTGTTTCCTACAGCTGTCACAGCATCTGTGAAAGCAGATACTGAAGAGAGAGGTTTCCCTTGGCAGCAGAGGTGTCTCTGTATTGTATGTTTTAGATTGGTACATACATCTCTAAATGCATATGCAAGTGTAAATTATGGCATTTGTAAGTTAATGTTATATCAGATGGGTATCACAGCTGCAAGTCTTCTGACAAGCTGTCCAGTATCTGAACCCACTGTTGATCCACCAGCTGTATTAAAAGGAGAAATAATTGACTGTCAGTCAGAAAGCCTTTGGCGTAGGCCCCTTGCAATGAGTGGTAGCTACAAAACTGCTTAAAACAGACCTTTGCAACTTGTCAGCCAATTATTTTTAATAACGGAGTCATGCAGCTAGTGTAATGATTCTGATTCTCACTTCAAACATTTAATGGTACCGCATGCAACATAAAGCACAAGAAATGTGACCGAGTGCTTTGAAAGACTTTTTAACTTAAATGACTGTGATTCCACTTAAAAATTTTCTTGACACGAGAAACTAATAAAAGCTAAATGAGTTCAGAAAAGTAAAAGATTAAAAACCCTTTTTAAAGTTACCTTTTTAAAGGTGGTTAGGAACGAAAATGATCAGGACAAACGAGTCATACAGATACATTTAAAACAACTATGATGGAGACATAGGATGATCTGATGTATTACAAAATTAGTGGGTTTGGGAACTGGGAATTAGTGACTGGGAAGTTTCCTGTCACTTGTCATCTCTTGCTTTAATGATTTGAATCTTTACCTTCTCTGAAAAGTCCTCATCTGACTGAAAAGCCAAATACTCAGATTTTGTCTTGTCCAGAAGATCAGTAGCATCTTTCCTTGAAAAAATCACTCGTGCTGCTCTCAAAGAGGATCCACTGTTTTCACAACATTTTGGTACGCAAATTTTTTAGACTGGGTTGTAAGTATCTTTAATGTGAACTGCAGGTGACTGCTGTTGCGGGATCTCTGTCATGGAAATGCATATTGCTGCTTTCCCCTTGAGGCTGTGTGGAGACAACTTAAAGATTTGAAGTGACTGGTAGTAGAGGTAAGAATATCTGGTAACATGGAAATCAGTTAGGAGAGCAAGAGGAGCGTTGTGGGGCCGGAAAGGAAGAGTAGGAGCAAAAAAATCCCAACCCTAAAAAATCAAGAACTAAAAAGAAACGTGGAAGTTTTGGGTTCTAGCACCACTTCCCAGCACTGTTTCTGTGTGGCCTAGTCACCTCCAAAGTTCTAGCACCAGTTCCCTGCACTGTTTCTGTGTGGCCTAGTCACCTCTAAATGCAAACTACTCAATACTCGTCCTCATAATAAATTATTTTACAGACAAAGGAAATTAGTAATGTTTATGTGCACGTGGACAGTGCAATTGATAATAATTACAAGAATAATTTAGCAAAGCTTAAGTATCTGCTAGTAGTAAAGGAATTCTGATGCGGGATAGAAACTCACTGATATCAGAAGTTAATTAACGTAACTAATCAGGGTGGAGGTGGGTTTCATAGCAAATCCTTAGCAGAAAAAAAAAAAAAAGAAAAGAAAAAGCCCAGCCTAAAACTTGAATTTTAGAAAAATGGTGTAAAACTGGGAGAATATTCTTATAGAGAAATGTACTGAGCAAAGTAGATCAAGTGCTGCTTGCCATGGATAAGGGGGTTTAAAGGCAGCAAGCACTCTTATGGAATGTGACATGGAAATTTCTGAAATAAGCTTTAGGCTTAAATAAAGTTAGTTTGTTTCCTAGTATTAAAAGGCATGGCAGAGAGGGAGAAAACACATAAATGGTGTTTCTCGTGGACTCTTCCAAAATTCTTAATTATTTTTCTTCCCAGTGAACCTGTTAAGAAAGTGTTTTCCACTGGCTTCTCAGAAAGAGAAGGTTTTGGAGTTTTCCTTGCTTTGTTGTTTGGGGTGGTTTTTTTTTGTTTTTTTTTTGAGGTGGAAGGACTTTTTGTTTGGTTTTTTGGTAGGGTTTGCTTTGGGGAGTTTTTTCAGACCGTCACTAATGCTGATTTATACCACTTGCTACCGGAGGCAATTTTTTTCTAATACCTTCTTTTGGTAACACTAACTTATTATCGCATGGATGGCAGAACTGTAGACTTCCATTCAAGACTTTTCATTTCCTGTTATTTTCACTTTTCTTCGGGGACCTGATTAAAAGTAGTCTATGCTGGTACTTATTATCTCTAGCCTTGCTCTGTTGTGTTGTATTCCCTCTTGCTTTTTTAGCCCTTGGAATTGATTAATTAAACCTTTAGTGCATAAAGTAATAGAAAACATGAATTGTTTAGTTTGTTCATTAGTGTGCTGTGGGAGACATGTAGGTCTGTGCTGTGCTCAGATAACTTTTATCAGAAATGATTACAGTAACAAGTACTGTTTTAGTACAGTTTTAGATGGTGACACTGAAAATTAGCTTTAAATACTTGACATGTCTGGTGGTGACATTTCAAATTGTATACTGCTTAGCCACTAATTGTCTCCCCTTCTCACACTCCTCCATGTCGGTGTGTACATGTGAGCTTACTGCTCTGTTGTTTTGCCTCAGGGTGCCAGTGCCACAAGCTTTGATGCCCCTTTAGAGCACCAGCAACATGAGAAGTGTCACGGGGCAGACAGCCATAAGGAAAGGATTGTACAAACCCTGCCAGTAAAGTCCTGAAGAAATTCAGGCTTTTTTCCCCAGAGAAATGCTGCATGAATTGGACATAAACAAAGCAGCCCAGCAGTCTGAATGGACTGCTAAAAATAAGAGATTCTGATTTGTTTAAGCATCAATAGACACAGTATCACTAGATCCAGATGTTAAAAAAAATGCCTATCAGATCACAAAAGAGAAGCTATCTGATGATGGCTGGTGTTTTTTGGAGCCCATGGAGGAGTTGCCTTATTTTTATTCTCAGCATCTGTCAGACTTCAATGCATACAGTAAAGCATGATCATCCCATGGGATCCCATCGCCTTTGCTTATTCTCTGCTGCTTTCTGGATGTAGATGAGATTGTCTCCTCTGCGCCTTGATTCTCTCTGGCATTTTGGTCTCTACCTGCCTCTTGGCTCCTGCTCCCTCTGCCACTGTTCCCGTTCACTTCAGTGTGCTCTCACTTCAGTATTTCCCCAGGAGCCCTCATTACTCTGATCTAACCATGAGCAAATACATTTCACCATAGGGGAACTGGTCCTGCTGCCATGACAGTATGTTTGATGGTGGTATTGAACATTGAACATTGAACATATGGAACATTGAACACTCTCACAGAGTGAAGAGTACTTGGTGGGGTTTCATGGACAATGACCTGTTTCATATTATCATCTTTTTGGAGCTGTCGTGAGAGTTTCTTACACGATGAACAGTCAGCCACAGTAATCTGACTTTTCCTATCTCATTTCCAGCCAGATGATGATGTACATGTGTCTCCCAATACAAATGGATGCATCTCCTGTACTGGCAGAAGTGGCCAGGAGAGCAGCATGTATTAATGCTGACACTGCATCTGACTAGGCAAGCAGACAAAATTAATGTTCTCAAACTAATAGCTCTTCAAGCTATACCTCTTCATCATCTCACTTGTTACAGTAAAAAAAGCATTCGTGTTCTCCCTGATATTACAGCATAGACATTTTTTTTTATTCGCCACCATAGTATAAAATTGAGTAACCGCTTTTGTTAGTCTTCATGCTGCAGTTGCTGATGGTACTAATTCACTGTCTGCCTCCTGCTATGTCAGCATCCCTAGAAATCACCTCACCAGGTAATTGCTGGTATCAGTCAGCCTTCAGAGAGGGCAGCTTAGCTGAGCAGGAAGTTGCCAGCTGGGCAGTGATTAGGCAAGGGCAGTAGTTACACACTCATTGTCACAGCTGAAAAACTAACCAGCTGTTAGCATTTGCCTAAAAGATTCTCCTAATAAAGAATAAAGCAGACATCAAAACTACCACATAGGCTAGATAGCTGATTTATGTTTCTTTTTCTGACATCTCCAGCTGTCAAGATATTGTGGGAGAGATGCTTAGCCAGATTATAATGATTTTCCGTATTCGGGAAAGGGATGCTGTGGAAAAGTCTGAGCTCCTGCAGGAGTCTGTCTGCCTTGGTTGACGCTTTCTGGGGCGAGATAGGGACCCTGTAGGCCTGCAAAAAGTTAATTGTCGTTTCTTGGAATTTAGACTGTGTTTTCATAGTTGCTGCTGGGGCTAGAAATACACAGCTACTGTGCTAGCTCTTCATGTGTTCCCCATCTGACTTTGCCCATGAAGTGCTGTCCTGGCAAGCTCCTGCCACTAGACTTGAGTGGAAGAGTTGAGTACCAGTGGTGCAGGCAAACCTGGAATTTCTGTGTTCCTGTCTTTCTTCAAGTAAGGGTAGAGATGATTTGCCGGATATGGGCAAAACAAGAATACTTTAAATATCTTTGACATGCTAACAAATAAATTATCTATTTTGGTGGTTGTGAAGACAGGCTCTTACACCAAAATCTCACATGCTGTATCCTTGGGTGTGTGAAAAAAAATTTCAAAAAAAGCCCCAAAACTTTTGAGCATGTAATTTATCAAATACATTAGTTGAAACTCTATCAAACATTGCATGTGTACTCCATGCTTGGGGTTTTTGTTTGTTTTAGATCGTGTGAACCTAAAATAAAAGAATTGCATTCTTCATCACAGCTTCTTTATAAATTAAATCATAAACCATCGTTTACTTACTTTGCATTTTTACTTAGCTGCAGAACTAAAAGGAGAAAGATGCAGCACAGCAGTTTGAACAACAACAACAGCAGATTGCCCTTTAGCATCCCCAGTTTGGTCTATGGTATTGGATTTAGCTTCTTTCTCAATGAGATGTTAGCAGAGGATGTGTGTCTAATGATCAGCACTGGTTTCTGGGAAGAGAATAAGCCATTCTTCATCTTTTTTTGGTGACACATTGACAAATGGTTCCACTCAGGGCAAACTAAGAAATCATTCTTACGAAAGCGTTTTCAGATGTGGCAAACCTAAATAATGCATGAAGCATTAGATATTCTATGAAAATGACCTCTGAAGATCATCCTTTTGGCTGCCGTAGTGACTCCCGTAGCTAGGGATCACAGTATGCAACCAAAGTATCCGTGAAATATTGTTTCCCATTATTTGCTCATTTTTGTGTTGGTGGGTGTGAAAGTATATTTAGAATGTATTAATTGTTTGGGGTTTAGTTCATTCATCTGCCTGAGAAATACTGAAAACAATTAAGTTTTATTTAGCATTTTGACGTATTTTGTGCCACCTCTGGCTCTATGGCAACTTAATTTTGTAAATACATGTTATTGAAAATGAGAAGTAGACACTAAGTTTGTAAATGAAAGCCTGCCCCTTTACTGTCCTCTCTTGATTTGTTCAAAGGAGACTTAGTTGACTTAATTAAATTAAAATATTATTATGAAAGACTGCTAGTGGCAGACAATGTGGCTGAAGTTTTTTAAACTGTAAGAACATTTTATTAGAAATGCTGTGACTGGCCATTATGTAGTTATACTGTCTTTTTATTAAAAAAAAAATTGCTTAAAAAAAATAATTATAGAAATAGTGACCAATTCTGACAAAATGGAATGTGTCCTTGGAGATTTTTCTCACTGCTTTGAAATATGGCAGATAAAATCATAATAAATTGAGATGTATTACGTCTATGAGAAAAGTTCTGGACATAATGTGTTGTGTTAACTTGTTTATTTTAGTAATTTACAATATGTGGAACTATCTGCATGGCTTTGCCTGGTTATGTATAGAAGATTCATGGGCTTTGAGATACCCTTTTCATGTCTCAGTACTACATAAAGGTTTTCTGCATTTCTTTTTGTAATTTAATGTCCCAAATGTTATAAAAATGTCACACAGATGTGGCCTATACAAAAAAGGACCATTAAAAATAAGGAGGGAAAAAACGTATTTTATAATGTTTCATATTTTATAATTAAGGAATTAAAAATATAACATTACAAAGTCCTCCATTTTGTTATTTTTACATATATATATATATAAATACATAAGCCTGTAGAGAGTTTAAAATTCATCTGATAGCTGTGAGGCTAATTGAAATCTTGGGAAGATTTTGGCACCTGGCAAGGGGTAAGTGTCGGTGAGACTGGTCTCCCTGGATTCACTCTCTAAAACGAGAGACTCCATCTTTAGCTTAATCTCCTCTGTGAAGTGATTTAATTCTGTTATCTCCCTGTGCCTGATTATCAGGGGAGCCCTGAAGAAGATTCAGTTTTGTGAATGCCCTCACTGGAGTCGCACTGATCTCCCCTGTCCCCATCTTCACTCCCGCTCTGTCCTGTAGCTGGTTCACAGTGTCCCTGTTCTGAACTGCACAGTCTGGGGAATGAGCTGTGCAGCCCAGTCACATGTGGTCATAATCTTAAGACTAAAACGTGGAAAAGTGATCATGTTATGCTTTCAAAATTGTCTGAGAACCACAGGTATCCTCTGGGGGGAAAAGCAAGAGATAATGTTTTCTTTTACCAAAAAAGTTAATAGTTTTACTTTATTTCTATTTATAAGGCATGTACACTTGGGGGTTGGGACTCAAGGAGAAGCATGAAATGTGTCCTGGGGATCTGGGAAGGGGAAGAAGGACAAATGGACCTGTTAGAGCAAGTGCAGAGGAGGGCCATGAAGATGATCAGAGGGCTGGAACACCTCTCCTATGAAGACAGGCTGAGAGACTTGGGGCTGCTCAGCCTGGAAGAGAGAAGACTCTGGGGAGACCTTATTGCGGCCTTCTGGTACCTAAAGAGGGCCTACAGGAGGGATGGGGAAGGACTCTTTATCAGAGATTGTAGCAATAGTTCAAGGGGTAACAGTTTTCCCCTTGAAAGAGGGGAGATTTCAGTTTGATGCTACGAAGAAATTTTTCACTTTGAGGGTGGTGAGACACTGGCCCAGGTTGCCTAGAGAAGTTGTGGATGCCCCATCCCTGGAAGTGTTCAAGATCAGGTTGGATGGGGCTTTGAGTAACCTGGTCTAGTGGGAGATGTCCCTGCCCGTGGCAGGGGGGTTGGAACTCGATGATTTTTAAGGTTCCTTCCAACTCAAACCTTTCTATGAATCTATAAAAAAGCTGCAGGAAAGGTGTGTAGCCTTTGCATCACCCTCCCTCTTTTTCTTGACCTCTGTTTGGGAAGGTCCCTCTCCCTCGTGGGTGTCAGAGCGGTGGCTGGTGGTGAAGAGTGAGGTGAGCAAGCCAGGAGCTGGGTTGAACTGGGCAATGCTCTGCTCATGCAGGTTCCTGTTAAAACAGAATTAAGCCTAAAGAGCTCCAGTTGTAAATTGTATTCATGTAAATGTAAATTTAAATGGACCTTTCCCAGTGCCGTGGTCTCATTTCTCTGTCATAGCATTTTGCGTTTTCACCCACCGTCATAGTTGGAATAGCTTTTATGCAAAATAGATCGGTATTGGTAAAGTCCAAAAGGGCTACAGGGAGTTATTTTCATATTTAAACCCAAAACCTTTCACAGCAGCAGCTCTTGGATGCTTCACATTGTGATTGCTGCATCCAGTTTGTTCTGGCCTTTCAACTTTTTTACTCTCCAGGTCTGCAGCAGGGCGCTGACTGTTAGGTTGGGCTTTTGCGTTTTGCATTAAATATTGAAATTCTGAAGTCTTGCTCCGCCTCCAGCTTGTGGAGTTGTCCTACCGCCCTCCAGAAAAGGTTGGGGGATAATAAACAAACTGTCTGCAGCGACTGAAACAGTTCTGCTCACTGATGGCAAGAATTTTGATTTTGTAAGTGTTTTGAACCTTTGAAGTATTGTGCCCCGAGGCTTTGATTTTCCTTTCAGTTGAAAATTAGTTGCTGCTTTATATATGTCGAGGACATAGTATAATTTTTTTAAAATCTTGTAAATATTGTCTCCTCTGTGGTTCCCTCTCCTGGTACATTTTGTGCATTTTCGAAGAGATACTGATCTCATACTTTTTGTTGCTACATACAGAAGGACCAACAGTGATCTATTGGAAAAATACTCAGTTGAGTTCCCAGCAGCCCTGGTCAATCAGGCTCGTGTTTCCTGAGAATGAATGACAATAGAATTACAAACGCTGTATTTCAGATTCTGTGGCACTCGTGTTCACGAATCAAGTTTATAAAATAAACAGGAAATATCATAAAACAGAGATGGTCCTGCTTTAATATGCTTTTCTGTTCCAGATCCTCACTTCAAATTCCACTTAATTACATAACACTTGTCATTACAGTAGTTATAATAATATAAATGTGTGCTGTAAAATTCTATTAATATTTTACATAAAAATTTTATGGGTTTTATGTAGTATAAACGGTATGATTTTAGACACAATGATATGAGATGCATTAAAGTAGTGCTCTGTAAACTGAAATTATTTTAGTAGTGGTCTGGAAGTTCAAGTAAGTTTAAATAATGCGGCTTCTTCCTTCCTTCCTGAAGGGCATAAAAGGATTTTTGTTTCTGACTGTGCTGTTAGTATATGACTGACATGTAGTACAGGTTGTAGTGAGTACCAACACAGGAAAATTGAAAAGTAGAGTGGCAAAGTAAATGACAAAAAGAAAGCAAGATAAAGGAGTGCAGCTAAGAGAAAGGGTGAGGGTCATACTTAGGCCCCATTTGCTGTCCTCTACAGTGGTGGTGTGTATCTGTCTCTTTCTGAAGAGTGCATTTGCCAGTTTACGGGGCATTTGGGACCTCAAACCATTTTGGAAGAATATGTGAGTGAACATAAGCTGCAAAAAGATTTCAGTGCTTTACAGAGTTTGCTTTGGTTGAGACGAGTGACCTGCACGTAACTTTGTGCAGCTCACAAATTAAACTATCTTTAGAAAATCCCCCAAATGCCCTGATCATTCTTCGGCTTCAGATTGCCACTGTAGTTTCTTGACTTGAGAAATGGGTGTCCTTTGGAAGAAAAACTGTGGGAACTCACAGTGTTTTGCATCTCAAGACCTCAGTAAGACAGCCCATAACTTCATTAACTGAAGAGTGACTAGATTCTGAGCATTGGCTTTATTGCTGAAGAGTAAATAGGTACCTAGCATTGACTTTTTTAATTTTGGAGAATTTTTTGGTCACCCCAATAATAATACTGGTGAAGAGCTTAAAAAATACCTGAGTTGGGACCACTGGATGTGTTGTCTTATACATGGGCAGAAATCAGTGTTTTACTATGCCTGGGTATTAAGATTTACTGAGCTATTACATATATTTATTGAATGTTATTTTCTTAGGGCACCTCATGTCATTTATAGATGTACTCATTGTTTATAATCCTTGCAGAGAAGTCTTTCCATTTCAGCATACCCTTCCATCTGTTCAGGTTCTCTCTTGCTTAAGGTCTCTTCTGTTTAAAAATATACAATATTTAGGAACATTTTTTTGAGGGTGGGGTGGAAAAACAGCACCCTCTTCAGTTTCCTCTCTTTTTTAATCCAAGAAACTGTTAAACAAAAGCCAAAGTCTACTTTCTCTGGACGAAAAGGGTCAGAGTGTGTGAAATCTCTCTCACTCTGTACGCTGAGAGCTTTGTTGGAGTATCTCCGGGCTCTACTAATGTCTCTTCAGGAGCTGAGCGTCCATAGCCATTCACACGAGGCCATCACCTTAAAATAAGGATAAAGTTAAATGGAACCAGCAGCAGTACTGTGGCTGCTCCAGTCAGCATGAGGCAATATGGAAAACTTACCTGTTTCGCTGCTTCCAAAGGTGAAAAATATGAGATAATATCAGACATTATGCCTGAAAAGTTGCATGAAAAGTAGTTAAGGGACTGAATTGCAATTCTTGGGTTCTACCACTTGCTGAAACGAGCTTGTTAGTTTTGACTTAGAGCACCCAGCCGAGACTAAACCACCAGATATCCTTGTTGTTTTGCAAATGTCTTTCTACTGTTCTTGCATTAACAAATCTAAGTTTACAGTTTTCAAACTATCTTAAGCAAAAAGAGTCTTCCACTCATGGTAGAAGACATGCAGAAAACTTCTCGATTGCCATACTTGGAAGTGTTTCTGGTTAACAAAACGAAGAATGTCAAAATGTTCTGACAGGTTGCGTTGGTATCAGCAGATGTGGTGGTGGAGTGCAAGCAGGGACTTGATTACGTTTTCTGATAATGATAGTTGACGCTTTGCTTCAGGAACAGGTTGGACTCGGTGATCTCAGAGGTCCTTTCCAACCGTGGTGATTCTGTGAACAGCTCAGTGTTTCCATTTTGAGATTTATTGAGAAATAATAGAAAAAAAAAAAAAGTGGGGTTTTTCCAGTAGCAGCATAACATGGTAACTTTTCAAAATCTTGAAATATTTCGCTGTTTTGTTCTGGTGAGCTTTATGGACCCGTAGTGTCTTACATCATCTCTTTTAATCAGGGTGATTTAGAAACAAGCTAAAATATTGTCATCTGGAAGTCAGCAGTTAGGCAGGACTTGAGCCAGTCTGTCCCAGAGACGGTGCCAGTTCTTGAAGGAATAACCAGTCTGTAAATGTAAACTCTTCAGTCAGTAGGTAAAAGTTTTCCAGACATGTTGTCTACAGTACTCACCATCATCTTATTTTCTGTAATATCTGACGCTTTTATGTCACCATTTGGAAGAATTCTGGCCCACAATAGATTGAAGCGCAGGCAGCTTGTAAGCCAGGTGCGGTTTTCTTTTCGCTCATTTTCACCAAATATAAAAAGCACTCTGATCTTTGTAAGATTGCTCTTAGAATGAGATATTCAGATCCCATAAAACTTACGTTCTGTTTCTGTCGTATAGGTATTACAGTCCAATCACAGTTGGGTTGTGTATGTCTTTGCAGTACCCTGATTTCATTACATCATTGATTTTGTCTGCGGCTATACAGATTAGAAGCATTTTTCTCCTTTGGAGTTTTGGGCAATCATTTGCATCAGAGGACTTCCATGTGTCCCAGCTTCTTGCATCTTTACGGTCAGCCAGGGTAGCCTCATCTGATCTCTTTCCTCTTGCTCCTCCAAGTTCTCCCTCCTCTCAGCACTTGGATAAGCTTAGCCACTTCAGTGCTTTATGGTCTGGGAAAAAGGAGGTCTATAGCATACCTATGTGGAGTATTTGATGGATGCTATGGTACTTGACAAAGGAGACAATATAAGTCCACCTATCAGTAAGTAATACTCTGGGTTTATTGGTGGTGGCACTTGAGTGAGTTCCAGCACCGCCTTCAGCTCAAGGCCAGGCAGCCAAACGTGTTGCATGGTTTAAAGCCGTGACATTTAAGTAGAACACAAATGTGCTCTTTATTTGTAGCCTTTCTTCTGCTTTTAAAGTTTAATGGCTTGGTTTTATTTTGCGTGTGTGGCAGAAATCTCAAAATACTGTGTTAATATAGCTTATGGGGAAATTAATTTAATGGAGTCTTAATTTCATTATATTGGTGAAACTTCAGTTATAGATACTTGACCTTTTGAAGAAGAAATTTTAATACAGCTGAGGACTTCCACCATAATGAACTAAAGATGGGTCATCTTGGGGATTTTTTGCTTTCTGTGGGTTTGGATTTTTTTTGTCATATAGCCAATTTCCATGGTTGTGCAAGGGCCAACTGATGACTGCAGAGGCTGCTTATGTGCAAAAATAAAATTAAATTTTTGTTTATATATGTGTATGTGTGTTTAATACAGTTTGCATCCTGAAAATAAGGAAGACATTCCTGTACCTAATAAGTGTATTTATATCTAACATTCATGCTAATATCATGCTGATCTATTATGTCATTATTCCCCTAGATGCTCTGGAGTTTTGGTTAGCTTTTCTGTAATTTCAGAGGGTTTTTTTCTGAATATTGCTGCTGGAAATTTCAAGGGGAAATCCCCACTTTTTTGTAATGAAACTTTAGCAGACTTTTCATCCTGAATCTCAACCAGCATTACTTTGTAGTGGAAATTTAGCAATAAATGTGCTTTTCTCTGTTCTCAGCACAAAGCCTGAGATTAATTTTACTGTGAAGTATCTTTAGGTCTTAATTAAAACTGAAGTTACTAATCCTGGAGAGAGTGTCTGGACAGACAATGCCTACATATCCTACTCTATTAAAGTCTCAGGTATTAAGAAGGATATACTACATGTAGTACTTTTAACTTAAAGTCTATGCTGTATATATGCAGTATTTTAAGTTAATAAACAACTGCACTCTAGAAGGAAGCGTTAGAATGGGAGAATGTTGTGTTCAATACAAGTAAACCAGGTGAAAACGTTCAGATACTTAATGGTTTTTGTACTGTGTTTAAACGTGATATCCTACAGTGAAACACTGGTACAGTGATATGTGTAATCGAGCTATTTATGAGCTAAAGCATGGGATTGTCGCGAGAAGCAATTGTACAGGCCTAAGCAGAACTGGGATGAAGTAATTCAAGGCCCTGTGGTGAAGTTGTGGAAGGCAGCCGAAGCATGGCTTCTTACACAGATATTAAATATGTTTTAAATTAGTTCTCTTGATAACAGTATATTTACTGCCTGTTACATTTATTAGCATTGCCTTATGTATGTTTATGGTTATTTTCTGTATTTCTCTTCCCCCCCACCTTAGTGGAATCGGTCGAAATTGGCCATGGGCCTCTGGCGGCAGCAGCATTTTGGCAGAATTTGGGACTTTGCACCTGGAGTTTGTACACTTGAGCCACCTGTCTGGAAATCCTGTCTTTGCTGAAAAGGTTAGACTGTTCAGTCAAGATCACGGTGTAAAAGATAAATCATATGTTGGGAGACAAATATCTTTGGGGAGAGATTTGGATTTTCCTCAGTTGCATTTGTCATAGGAGGTAGATGTTTTCTAGATGTTTCCCTAATCACCTTGGCATGTTTTTGTATTATTAATCCAAAAATATGTTCCAAAATCATTGTGATGTATCTTCTTGCATACAGCACTTACCTGAACCTGTAAATCATATAATTTCTGTTTATGTTCTAAATTAGTATCACATTAAACAATCAGACCATGGAGCTTTCTTCAGTTCTTCAACTGAACATAGTAAAAACGAAAAATTACATCATATTATATGATAATGTGTGATGCCTATAGAAAGCAAAACACCATGGCTACCTTGTGTGATTTCAGTAAGTTTAGTCTTCAAAATGCTGTATAATATCACTGCTGTCAGGAAGGTCAGAGAGCCCTTCCATTGCACTGACCTTTGAGAAATGTGCTTTGAGCTTTCTTTGGGGGGAAGAAAAAAACCTCAAAAAAACATCCTTTGACAAAACACTTGTTGTGCTTACTAATTCTTCCAAAAATTGGTAGGATTGTCTTCTGGATACTTTTTATTTACATGAGCCACGGAAAGCAAATCTTCTCCTTCCCCCCGTTCCCTCCTGAGTAATTTTTACACCTTTGCTTTTTGTGCATAAATAATCAGTGAGTCCTGTTCTTTATAATACATTCTGTCATTTATCTTTTTCTTTTTTATAATTAAAACTTTGGGTTTGGTTTTGTTTTCTTACTCCAATTGCCCCACATTAGCTACAACTATTATGTCATAATCTAGTTAATGAGATTCCAGATGTTTAGCAGTAGGTTTAAAAGCAATGGTCAAATCTAAAATGAACAGTAGTTGTACCAAACTTAAAGGACATCGTGAGCACTGGAGTAAATTTTGTGAAACAAACTCCTAGCAATTTTAAGGTACATAGGAGTGGATTTAAAGATAGAGTTTCTCTTAAATCTGAACTGGGGGAAGGATGGTGGGGGGTGAAAGCACCCAGGAACAGCCAGAAACAAACTTATGAGATAACTTTTGATGTTTATGGTAATTTAATTTATAACATCTGTTCTATTAAGAGGCAGTTGAAGTGTGATGAAACTGTGCATGTTAAAAATCCTAGCCTATGGTTCTCTTCTAAAGTGGCATCCAGCTGTAGCTTCAAGGTGCTGGAAATCTGTTTGTGTGAGCTGCTCTTAAAACCCTTTAGAGATTGCGATTCCACAGCCCTCTGAGACAAGCTGTTCCAGGGCTGGTACACTTGATAAAGAAGAAGAAACACTAGAATAAGCTTTGCATGGAAGTACTCAGAGAAGAGTTTGTTAATTGAGGTCTCAGACTCGTTGCAGTCTGAACTTGGGTAGTTGGCAATGTAGTGTCAAGATGCAGCCGGCAGTTTGTGTACCACAACGGAAATGCTTCTGCAGCTTGGTGTAAGCTAATTTATCTTCTTTCCCAGCAGCCAGTTCACCTGATCTCTGGGCATTCAGTGTGTTATAATGAAGCTGTCAGTACCTTTTTGCTACGATTTCTGGTCTGTGGCGCTCAGCATCTTCATTCTCCCAAGTTGCTACATTTTCCTTTCCTGTAACTGTTAAAATTCAGTATAAATTATTTCATGTGCTCTGCTGTGGATTGTGCTGCAGGATAACTCCAGCTGCAGAGCATCTGGATCCTAATTGTTTCCCCAGGCCTCTCATTTGTAGGGAGCTCCTTAGCAGTGCTGGGGGAGTGCTCGGGGCTGCCTGGGTTCCTGCTGGGCAAGCTGCTCCTAGGAAGCTCAGTTACAGCAGTGCTCGATTTTACAGGCAAAACAGCTTTACAGTTCGCTTCTGCATCTGAACGAGGTGATAGGCTTCATATTTAATACCGGGTTTGATTTGGGTATATGAGGAATAGCAACCAGCCCCCGTGAACATCATTATCCTGTGGAAGGGCAAGATATTCCGTATGGCAAGTCCTGAACTTCGGAGCTAGCTTCTGTTGTGTTGTTTTGGTACCAACACTTTACACAGAAACTCCAGAGGTTTTGAGTAGCTCATTATGTGATGATATCAGCTTAGAGAATCTTCTTTAATAGTAATATGATTGCACAGAGGTGTTCAGGTATATGTGCTGAATGAATAAGACTTTTTTATTTTAGGTTTATGTGTACTTTAAGCCTTTTTTACCAACACTCTTTTAATCTGGGGGAAAAATGGGGCAGTGCTCAGTGTTTTGTACCTTTCCAATAGGTAATGAATATTCGAAAAGTTCTAAATCGACTGGATAAACCAGAGGGCCTTTACCCCAACTATCTGAATCCTAGCAGCGGCCAATGGGGCCAGCGTAAGTAGATCACTTCTTTGGTAGCATGACCTGTCTATCAGTGTGCCGTTTGCAGTCGTTAACTTCTTGCAATCACTGTTATGAGGGGGTTTGTGTGTGTGTGTATATATGTATGAAAAGAACTTGTATAAAGTATAAAATCTCACTTTATATCTGATGTTCCATACAATATAAAAAATACTACGAAAAATAAAAAAAAATCCTATGTGTTGTATTTTAATGTACTTTTCTTTGATCTTTCAGTATGGTTTGGGCAAGCAGGGAAATGTCTGAATATGTATCGTTTCGGAAATGAATTTGTAGACTACAAAAGTCTTTTATTCAAAACTCTAAAGTGCTTTTTAAAGCAGCTGTTTAAAGAAGCATTATCAGCTCATCTGAATCAAATTCAGTATTTTGAGACTGGTGTGGCTCCACTGGAGATAAAACAAGTCTTTCCAGTTAATACCAGCTGTGATTTGTATTGAAGTTTAATGCTAGCAACTGAGCAAGCAAACTGAACAGAATTGTCTCATGGCATGAATCCCGTTGGAACTATGATTGGAGGCACCAAAATTAGAAGGGAAGGAGTATAATAAAATTCTTGAAGTATTTCTTAGCCCCTTCCTGGTGACTGAGCCTTTTCTTGTTGTATGTACATTGCCTTCTCCAGTCTTCATAAAGTTCAAAGCCTATGTAGTGTGCAGGATGATGATTGTAGAGAACCTACTTTTTTTTTCTTCCACTTTTCCTACTTAGGTTTCTCCAGTGTTCTCGTATTTTTACCTCTCTACATTATTGAAAGAAAATGAGCAAGACAGGCTGCCTTGGTCTGAAAAAACACAGGCAGATGAGATGGTCCTGTCCTGTAGATTCTCAGTGTTGGAGCTGGTTGGAGAATACAGGAGAGGGAAGGGACTGGGGAAATTTTTTAATACAATAGTTTGTTTAAGATGCAGCTTAGGTGGAATTGAGGTTCTGGACTCCTTATGGGACTGGCCACAGTCTGGGTAGACAAGATAATTTTTGCAAAGGCAAATAATGAGTGTTTTATTTTATAAAATGTATTTTCAAATGCTTTGTGTCACTCTCTGAATTAAGAAGACTTCCAACAAGGATGTGATGCTCAGCTGTATTATTCCAAAGGCCATTTCCCTTTATGAATGGTTGATGTCCATCAATTTAGAAAACCTTCTAGTCTGCTATGCTGTGAGGCTTCCTTCAGGTCACCATGCACATGGCAGCTCAGCAGAGATAACCATCAGCTCCAGCTGGCATGTTGGTATAAACTCTGAAATTTACAGATCTGAGAGATGTGTGCCCACTTGTTACTCGTGCTGGCTTAGCACAGCTTTGTGAAACATTAGAAACTCCCACTGGAAGTGTTAATCGTATGGCAGTAGGGCACTGAATTTGGTTAGAAGGCCACCTCAGCATCGGTGAGCCAGGTCCAGTTACCTCCTTCCTAGTCTGCCACAGAAACTCAGTTTTTTGGTGAGCTGCATGAGAGTATGCCTTTCTAGTGGCTGAGACCATTAGCGGCTCTGCCTTATTTATTGTGAAGCAGTCAGCTACTTACTCTGCCTTGTGGCCTCTGCCATGTCCTTATGTTTCGTATAGTTGTGTCTTAGATACTTGTTCCCATTAAATGCCAGGTTTTATTGGTGAGCAGAGGAAAACTTACCATTTATACCAGCTTTGCTTTCCAATGTATAGCATGTATTATTGGCAAAGAATTAACTTCCTGCACATGCAAATGGTGAACCCAGATGTTGATGCAGGTCAGCCCCTAGCGTGCTGGAACAGCAAAAGCAAATTTGAGCTTGTTGCATCTCTTCCAATTCAGTTGCCTCCATTCACAGACAGTGATTTATTTATTTATTTCTGCCCACAGTAGAAGATCAGAATGTAAGACTTGAGAGGTCTTGTATCTGAGATTGCTTTTCTAACCTGTTTACAGTTGATTGCAACAGGAAAAAAAACCCCACATCCTAGACTCTTAATTGGTACCAGACAGAAGTATTATCTCCTAACATCAAGTGGGGAGAAGGGGAATAGTTTCTGAACGTTTCTACTCCGGCGCTGCTGTAACTGTGAAGGACACTGCTGGATCCCTGCCATTGTTCCTGTAAATTCATTTAGCCCTTGTTATTTTGACAGTAAACTGACAGTGATTTGCTGCAGTGTGCGTCAATTGGATTTGTCTGCTGCAATAATGTATATAATAACAGGGCTTATTATTGATGAAACTGTGCTTGTGCTATTTAGTTTCCAAATGTCAGAGGTTTCTATGGTAATTTATTTAGGAAACCGTAAAGGTCATTTAAATGCTGCTGTTCAAAGATCAGCCTTCAATCATAGAAAGTGTTCTCTTTTTTTTTTTT
>VXBJ01007714.1:0-157537 GCA_013400055.1 Nycticryphes semicollaris | reverse complement strand
TTTTTTTTTTTTTTTTTTTTAAGAAGCCTCATTTCCTTTTGGATCATGAACATTTAATTAAATAAATGGTGTATTCTTTCCATATATTTAATCTATCTCACTCAAAAGAGGAGGGAGGGAAAGCCATTTATAACCCAGGTTTGATGGTACAGTGTATTTTTAAGGCAAAGGGACAGGATACCTTAAGAAAATTAAATTATTTTTTGTATGTTACAGGCTAGTGGAGGAAAAATGAATAAAGTCTGAATAGAAAAAAAAAAGAGTCTATCTTCCACATTTGCATGTCTTTGCAACCTGTTCAGTGGGCAAAAGGAGGCATTCCATGAAGAAGATACAAAGGAATTTAAAAAGAAATTCTATGGGTACTTTTGAATTCCACCAATAGAAGCATAACTTTGAGGCTAAGATCAGAGTTAGGTGCTGGGAAGTGTGAGCCCTGTGCCACTAACCCATCTGCATCTCACTTCACAAGCCTGGATTACCCCACGCGTGTTCTGCTTTTCTCATGCTCAGAATTTTGTGGGTATGACTCACGGACTCGCTGCGTGATAAACGTAACCACATCTCTGTCCTGCGTGGAATTAGCCAGACCCCTTCCTTACTGTAAAATTGATTGCTAAAATGAGTAGTCTTGGTAAGGCGCTTCACTGAAGACTCAAGAAATGCCAAATCCCTTAATGTTACCAGGAGCACCAACTCAAAAAAGAAAACCTCTAGCTACTTAGTTCGATGGAACTTAGAGAAACAGGGTTGGTTTTATATATATATATATATATATATATATGTATATGTATATGTATTTGTAGTATTTTATGTGTTTAAAGCATCTATGCTGAAATCATATGATATCCCATTAAAATTTTGCCAGGAATCTTTTAGGCTTTTGGGTGGCAAGTGAGCGCAAGCCTGTCTAAGCAGCTGAGAGCATCAGCAGCTTTCCCATCACTGACGCGACTGACAGCGAACCGTCTGTGTTAGGAGTCACGTCTGAGACTCGTGCAGTTGAATAATCACAGCATCTGTAGTGCCAGATCATTTCACACAGCACGTGTAGGGCAGAATAAAGCAGTGTGATAGCAATAATCATCTGTAGATGTGGCAAAGTCTTTCTTTTATTATTTTTTTTTTCCCTTCCAGAACCACTGCTGAGTTCTGCGAGCAGCCAGATGTTCAAAAATGTAGTATTATTTTTAAACATATGAGTTGGCATTGTGAAATACCATAAAATAACCTGAAATTCAACTCTGCAGGAAGGAGCTAAAACATCGTGGACTTTTTTTTTTAAGTGACTTAAATAGAGCATTATTGAATAAAAGAGCACTGAAAACAATGCCTGTGCATTAAGAGCAGAAAGCCTTCATCAAATTAGAGAGAACTTTCTACTTTTTTTTTCCCTGTTTTTAGAATAAAAAAGACCTTAGGTTAGCACATTTTTGTATGGGATAGACTACATGAATCAGATGTTAAACATATACATTTTTATTTCTTTGCCATGATCTCCTGTGGCACTCTGTGGCTAATGAATAACTATGCTTGATAGAAAAGTTAGCAATTAAGGAAATAAATAATTCACTGTATATAACAGTTATCTTTTTCCTGAGGTTCTAGGCTTGTTCTTAAAGATTGTTGTAGCAAGAGATCATTGAATACACTGTTTCAAACTGTAATTGTATTTTATTGCCCAGGCTGAAGATGAAATTGCTGTTGAATCTCTTTCTTCCCTTTCTAGATCATGTCTCCATTGGAGGGCTCGGGGATAGCTTTTACGAATATTTACTCAAGGCATGGCTGATGTCGGACAAGAGAGATGAAGAAGGCAAGAAAATGTATTATGAAGCCGTTCAGGTAAATAAGATATTTAAATCTTCCTTTCCATAATAATCTAATCTCTAATAATCCTAAAGAGACAGGCTCTGGGGACAATGCGAGGGATTTATGTCTTTGCCACCACTGTGTGGTTTTTTTAAAGAATTAGTTTCTCTTTTTAAAAGATTTCATCCAATATAAATGCTAGAGGAATACAGGGGGGAAAGAGAGAGTCTTGAAGTGTAGCTATTTTTTTCCAACTGAAATACAGTCAGTTCTCTCAAACGCTGGAGGAGAAAAGCATAAAATATGCAACAAAAAATGAATCTACAAGTAGCTCTCAGGTAGAAGTTCAATTCCTTTTTCCTCTGTCTTCACAAAATATATTCCTTCTGTGCTTTTTCCTTATATCCAGGAGGGAGTTCCTCTCTTGCGTTTCGACCTCATATTTCAGCCATTAGAGTATTTTGATTGTGGTTAACACAGGGAGTCCTATATTATGGTAGCTAATGATAAATGAAAACAGAAGGTTTTGTGGCACAACGACGTTTTGTTACAAGAGGCATATATTTGCCAGCTTCTGTGAAAGCCAATTATTCAAATTGGACACAAAACAAAGTTTTCCAAAATCAGAATTGTTACTACTTACATTTTTACATTTTTATCTAGGGGTTGAGGGGTTTTTTTATGAATCTTCTGGTCTGTAATTTGCTTGGTTATTGATGGTATTTCCTTAATATGCTGTTTTGGGAGAAATAATGGTTTCGTGACACCAGATTGAGACTTGAGAAGTATTAAGTTTCAATTCTTATTTACAGTCTTTCCTTCCAGTCTTGGGCAAATGACCCATTTTCTCAAATCTTGCTTTCATATGTACATATATATATACACACACATAAAGAAGAGGATCATATTACTTCTTTTTTCCCCATCCTTTCATCTTTTTTGACTGGGAGCTCTCTAGGGTCAGGACTTTAATCTCTTATTAACTGTACGTATGTACAGTGCCTCTGTAGACGAGGCTTTGAGATGCAAGGCAATATCTGCTTATTCTTTCATACGTCTGGAAATGCGCTGTCCCTGGGGAAGAGCCATAAGTCTCCTTCTACTTCCCACTCCACAGAAAGTGGTGACGTTAAAAAAAAATACAACCCTGGCTCATTGTAACTATGTTTTTTTCATTAGAGAGAAGAGTCATATGTGATGATTTGAGGGAGAGTAGTAAATTTGATGACCAAGTATCCTCCGCTAAGGAAATCCTGCCTTTAATTTTGTAAGTGCAGATTTGGATGCAATCGGCCTCATTTTCACTGCTGACACGGTTTCAGCTTCAGAGCAAAAGGTGGATTTTAAATTAGGTTTGGGTGCATTTGAGGCTATAACATAAAAACAGTGATACTGTAATAGCTCAGCCATTAGCTTGGTAGCCAAAAAGAGAGAACAAAGTGTCTGATAATACAATATCTGTTCATCTTACCATGATGAACATCTTCCATCTTACCATGGAAGGCATTTTGAAGTACATCAAAGCTGCTTCAATCTTCCACTGGTTTAATAACGTCGTTGTTTTTTTTTTCTTTTAAATACATTCTTAAACACTAAGCACTAGTGCATAGGCACCTGTGGTAAAAAATGCTATTCTGGAAACCACTGCCGGTAGAATATCCCAAATGTGGTGTGACCATCACCCTCACTGGCAGGACCATGAGCACATTGCCTCCTGTCCTGCCGGGGACCAGCAGGGGCTCGTTAATCCCAGTTGATAATAGAGTCTAAGAGACCCTAGTGCCTCGATGGCCAGCCCTGGGCTGCTCCTACTAAGGCTGAAGGTTCACCTCCCCCTGATTTGAGTGCAGCTTAAGTGAAGTACATCAGGAAGTCTCTCTTGCCTTACATCACACGAGCGGGTGTGCATCCTGTGTATAGCTGCATGGTGGCAGCGTGCCTGGGTTTCTCCTGAGCTAGCCCTGACAAAGCTGTCCAGGGGCTGGAGAGCCATGTGCTGTTGGCTGGTCATCAGGGAAGAGGACCAGGAGAACTCCGAGGTGTGTCCATGCTGAGTGCAGCAGCGTGGCTTTGTTTAAACTCACGCTTTGCCTATACAGGAATAACAACCTCCTCGGGTACGAAAGCTGTCGTGGGCATTCCAGTTCCCACTGGGACCTCAGAAGTGGTGATTGCCACCACACTGTGCAGTCAGTTCTCCCTGCTGGGGATTGAGCTGGGAGAGCAGAATTACCTGGTCAGCAGCATCACCGAGTGTGGCCGTATCAATGACAGGGTTTGAGCTCTGCTGTATAGGACTAGATTTAAAGTACCTATTACCTTAATATTTTTTAGTAGTACTAACTCTTAAGCAGTCCAAGCATCATGTCTGTCCAGAATATCAGTGTATGAGAGGGCCAAATGATCACTAGATCCATGCTGCTGGATGAATGATATTTCCAGTATTTTCTGAGTGATGGCATTCATGTTCTCTGTTTTCTATAGTGAGGTCTGTCCGTACCAAAGCTGAAAGTGTACATGCAGCCTCTGGAGGTACAGCTTGATGTTCTCATGTAGCTTGTTCAGAAAACCACAGGGAAGCTGCAGTCTCATAGAAACTGCAGACTGCTTGGGCCCCATTGAGATGCCAGGTTCTTCAGCAGAGTAACTGGCCTGTTTTGAGATCTATCCTGATACTGGCTTTATTGCTATTGATCCCTTACTTATCTAAATTAAAGGTAATTTGCACAAGCAGCAGTCTTTCTTTATGACTAAGCCTACATGATTTGGGCATTCTGAGTCTGCTTCATATTTTCTTAGATAAATTTCCCCTGACACTTCCAGAATCTTTTTAAGACTATGCCAAAGGGAATGGTGTGATTATTCCTGGCTGTTGGGTTCAGCACATGCCCACCAAACTCTGAAAGAGCGATGTGAAGGCTTAACACTTAATTCAATATCTTCTGCTACTGAGGAACTACAAATGAAAACATACCGTGAGTTATAATTCACTGTGAAAAAAGCTGAAATTTATTTAGATAAAGCCTTGGGGTTATTTCTTACATTGTTCTGTAACTCATATTAAAAACACAAAGTTCTTTCTGTGACAATTTTTGCAGCACCTGTAGATTGTTTTATGGCCTAAGTTAAAAGCAATGACTAAGATGTCAAACTAGATTTAAAAACCACTTCTGCTTGCCATCAATCAGATGCATATTTGGCTGATGCCATTTAAAGAAGAGTTTATTTCTAATGGGAAAAGGGACAGAGATAGTCTTATTTTGAATACCAGAGCATAATATGAATGTATTTATGAGGGCATCAGAGGGATTCATAAACTCTCGAATTTGCACAAAAAGGCAAGTGAATGTCTTTTTAACGTAAGTGATTTTTCTCTTTTGAAAAGCAATGCATACGATGTCCCATTTCACACAATACAGGAAGTAGGAGATGTTCTTAAACGGGTTTCAATGGGTAACATGCAGCATTTAGTTGCAGAACAAATGTGTATTCAACTTTTAGTCATATTTCAAGGATGTAACTGCCCACAGAATAATGTATCAGTCTTTACAAGAATCCAGGACAGGAACCATCCTGCTATTTTCAGTTAACACAGTTGATCTCTGAGACACAATTAAGTGCATTTAGAACATGATAATTTAGAGCAAAAATGGACCTTTTGGGTCCACTTGTATCTAGCCTGGCAACAGCAGTGTCACAAGCAAATGCATCAAATGCTGCCCTTTTGAACGTGTCCGACTTCATTTTCCAAGCTGAAGGGCAATTTTCCCACCACTCCTGTTACCAGGTTGTCTCACACTTGATGGCCAGGTATCTTTTCCAAATTTTCCCATTCCGGTTTTTTATGGCCATTGCTGCAAACTTTCTGAACCTTAAATATTGCTTCTCTCCCTCTGTCTCTCGGGTGCTGTCTTCATCCCTTCCTGAGTGTATTTCTAGGCAAATGGCATATCTAAAGGCTGTAAAAAGAGCAGTAACTTGGCCCAGCAAAACTTCAGAGGAAGAGAGAGAATCCCTCAGCAGCTCTTCCCGAGCAGGTCAGTTCAGTGCAGCTGAAGGTGCCCCCGTGGTGTGAGAGAGGTAAAGCTGCTGTGACCTGCAGCTTTACCTTTTGGAAGGGACAGTTTACTTTTAGACATTGAGATTCGTTGATTTTTCTTACAACTCCTCAGAATATTGTAGAAAGAAAACTAGTGATCTTTGGAGAACCCAGCAGGTGGGGAACAGAAACAACAGAAGTAGCAAAAAGAAGAATAGGTGTTGTGAAGCGGTGCCGGGGCCGTTCTCTGCCAGATTCCAGCAGCGCTCCTGAAATTCAGCCTGCTGCTGGGCTGGGTTGTGCAACTAAGGAATGTAGTAACCTTTGGTAGGTATGAAAAGGTGAAAAAGTAATTTTTGGCCTCAGGATTTTGAACATTCAGACAGAAAATATATAGGATCACTTTTTAATTTTCTATAATTTTTTTTTGGTGTATTGCTAACTTTTGAGACTGGCCTTGATGTGCTCAGTTTGTGCTTTCCCAAAGGAAGCTATATGGTTTTGATTTTGTTTTGGGGAGTTTTTTTGGTATATATAATTGTCAGCATTAAGTAGTGAACGTTTTTCAGAGCTGTTGAGATTTCTGCCCTTGAGATAAAGAAAACAAATCCATGTAGACTCCTTTCTCATTGAAATGAGGGAGAGAACAAAGCGGTGGTAGCAAAATGAAAACAAGATACTGGCAGATAGGCCCTTTTCATCTCCAGAGTTTCATGAGGATCTATTTAACTGTGGTGACAGTCTGGTGGCTGGGCTGTGCTGATTGCCGTTCCCATTACGTTGCTCGAAGCTGCTTGCTTTGTGATGGCAGTGATCTTAAAAACCACTTAACTAATGTGGACAATGACAGAACTGCAACAACTCCGAACAGTTTAGTGCACTGGGTAAAGCGTGTTAATGAATTGAACATCCAATACTTGAACGCTTCTCAGCGTGGAAGGAAATACATAAACTGGGCAGGCAGGGCGTGCAAGGGGAACCAGCTTAGAACGAGACCCAGCATTGCCATTGGTGGTTTTCTTTCTTTTTTTCTTTCTTGTTTTTTTCCTGGGGCAGAGGGTGGGAGGGAGTGTTGTTATAAACTGTGTACAAATGAAGGCATAAGTGGTTTATTTACATATTTTGTCAGCTGTCATTGAAAAAAATATTTATCACCCAGCTGCATTAGTGCTCTGCACATAGCGATAGCGTAACTGCATTACGTAGGAACACAAGATTTATTGCATTTAACAGATGAGAACATTCAGAGGACTCGTTGCTCCTTTTTATTCTCTTTGCTGCATTTCCCCTCTTGACAGGGGTTTTGAGGCTCTCTACAACTGCTTACAGAAAGCATCACGACTGCAGACAGGCTTCTGCAGATTTTTAAACTCTTAAGGATTTACTTATAACTGCACAATGTCTATATTTTGGACTGCGGGAAGGACTTATTAAAATATTTGCTCCTTTATGGACTGTCAGAAGCAGTAAGCTATAATGTTGTCAGAACTTTTTAAGGAGAATTTTAACTGGAAAAGTCCTGTGAGAGCAATTGTCCCCTTTTGGCTCGTGGCTTCGCTTTTGTTGTCAGAGCAGCCGTGTCCTTACTACTTGTGCTATTTTTGACAGCAAAAAAAAGTTTGTCAGGAGCCATAAATATTCTAGAATATTCAGGAAATATATAATGTAACATTTTGAGAGTGACTTGCTTTGATTCATGCCATTCCAATACTGTTTTAAGAATATGAATACATCTAGTCTTTGGGTAGCAGACAGCATTAAGTATGTTTACTGCAAGAGCATTGATGGTCTTGGAAACACTACTAGATCTATATCAGGGGAAAAAAAATGTGTAAGTAGATTCTCAGACAGAAGTTAAATTATCAGCTTTACCCTAGAAAATAATCATCTTTTAGTGGTCAAATGGATAGGTGTCATAGTAGTTAAATTCTTGCTGATGTTTCCATTCTAAAAACTTAGGCATCTCCATTATAACCATTCACTTTTCATTTCAGGTGTGAGCTTGTCTGTGTAACTTGGCCTAAGTCCAAAAGCAGTCAGTGCTTTATTGCTTTCACAATGTTTCTTATATATTGTGTTAAACAAATGAAAGTTCTTCTGTGTTCAGATTTCAGTTTTGGTTTTTAAAGTGAAGTTTAGTAAGCAGTAAGGACCTCAGGATAAGAAAATGGCAATTTTATCTGGCAGAAGTATTTAAATAAATTGTTACAATGGCTTGAACTTCCTATTCCAGCCTAGTTTTTCTGGCAGTACATTTCCATGTGCTTTGTGGATCTTGTAATGTATACTTAAAAACTCTAGGAAGGTTATTTAAGAAAACAGAATCGACTACTAAATATAAAGCTTTAAAAAAAATAGTGTAATGTTTCTCTGCTCTCTGCAGAAAGGCTGTAATAACGGTACAGTGCAATATCTTAAACTTTCCATGATCAACTCATTGGATAAATGTCATGAGTTGTAAAGATTGCTGAAGAAAAGTATCTATTGCATTAGATCAATTCAACAGAGAAAACAGGAGGGCAACTCAGTCGAGAACAGGCAGGTGACTGAAAAACCCACAACCCTGTCTGCTCTGAGCTGTTTCAAAGCGGTAAAATGTAAAGCTGTAAATATTAAAATAAATAAGCAATTGACATTATACATCTTTGAATTATTGGAAATATCATGGGATAGAATTCTCTTTCATACTCACTGTTGCTTCAAATTGTCAAAATACTGTTTATGAAAAAGATTCCTAGGGAAAGAAAGATATATTAAAAGTTTGGACTGAGATAATTTATATTGCTTTGTTGTAAAGAAGCCTGCAGAGTTGTAATTATCCCCAAAGCAAACATTATAAACCCCGGAAATTTAGAACTAGGATCATATTTTTGAAGCTTCAGGTTTATTAAGGTATGGAAACATGTAACTATGACTTGCAAGACAGTTTTATCTCCAGCTACAGTGACATCTTGAGGTGGGAAAGGAAACATCTTAGTTTTTGTTAAAACAACAGTACTCATTGAAATTCATTAATCGTAATTAAACCATTATTCAAAAAGGAGAGGTAAAAGGCCTAAGCGCTAGAGGAAGTAGAACTGCAGTTTTACATTGCATTTTGAGGTTAGTAGTTTATTATCCCTGCTCCTTTAGCAGAGCTAACTTTTTTAAGGCATGTGTTTATTTTGAATTGAGCAACTTTGAAGTGCAGAACATTTTTCCTGAGAAGCCTACATCTGTGCTCTGCAGGGATCTCATTAATATTTTTATTACTTGTCAGTATAATCCTCCAAGAGAATACCCTCTATTAAAAATAAGCTTGTTGATTAGCTTTTTTCACTCATTTGAACAGTGAGATTATTTCAGTTCTGCATCCTCTATAAGCAATCCAGTTCAACATCCTGAACAGCTCAAAGGGTAAATGAAGGACTTCCCAATCACAAAATCAGGTCGCAGATTGAGGAAGGGGGCGGGGGGGGAAAAGGCAGCATTTAAGTGTTTAATCCCCAAAGGCCGGGAGGAGCTGACACAGTAGTGTGTACCAGGGGCCCAACTCCCTGACACACAGATTGTCCTGGTCACCCCAGGGCAGGCACCAAAGAAGAACGGAGGAATATGGCAATTTATTAGGAGGGACCAGCTTTGCTTAATTTTGGAAGTGTGAGGACTGGTAGCATAATACAGAAGCTAAGGAACAGGCTGAGAAGCAGAGAACGCAAACACATTGCCTTAAGAAAGGGGAGCAGGAGAGGGGAGGAAATCAGATTGGGAAAAAGTGAAGAATTTGGGGTTTTGTGTGCTGTCAGTAACAGAGATTACATACACACACAGTGTGCGATCCTGTAACCCACACAATTCATAATGTCTCCTTCACTGCAGTTCTTCCCGTGTGACAGATACGCAAGGGCATAATTTTAGTGTGCAACCTCAGGAGAAAGATGCCAGGAGTAATACAAGGTGCACCTGAGTCACAATTCAAACTCAAAGAGGAACTGTTAGCGTTTCTAATTGAGCGCTCAAGCGTTTTTACAGCTGTTGTAGAGAAGGAATCATTTCCCACAAGATGGGAAAAAAAAAGCAATTTAGCTAAAGGCTTTATTGCAGTGAGGACTGTAAGCAGCACCTTACATAAATGCACAAGAAATTGTAATTGCCAGGAACTGTTTCAGCTGTAAAACTCAGTCTGGCTGTAAGGGCTTGCAGGTACACTACAAACTGTGTGCTGTATCAGCTTGACATGTAGTAAATTAATTTCTTTAAATATCTGGCAAATGTTGTTTATTTTCCTTTAGTTTCCCTTCTTTCCTTTCCTTTTTCATCCGCTACAGTCTAACATCAGGTCATCTAAATTCTGTGTATATTTTTCCTGATGCTCCCAGGTAGCATCTGCTATTGCTCCCTTTGGGAACAAACATTTGCAGCCACATCTTTGCAACTTCTAACGTTGCACAGTCTCTCTGCTTTACCTTGATGGAAAGAAAGAAATTGGTATTTGAATTGCAGAAATACATTCTGGAAAACAGTAACATGAAATTTCCATTTACTTAAAAGTGAAACTGTGCAAGTTCCAAATGTGTATCCATCAATGATGTATTTGCAGCTAATCAAAGCCCACATTCTTCTAGCCTTTTTTATGCTTTGCAGATATGGTATATTGGTTTGTATGGGCAATATTCATTGCAGTAAAATGAAATAATCTCTCTAGAGATAAATATGACACCCTCTGATCTGCAAGCAGTGCAGGAAGGAATTATTCGTAAGTGGGGAGTAAGTTGTAATAGAGCTGCAGTTCAAATACACATGTCCCTTGTTTAAGCATTTCAGGGAAGCAGCTGGTCTCTCCGCTCTCACTCGGTGAGTAGATGAATAGTGGTGTGAGAAGGGGAACCTGTTTCTGATTAAAGCAGTTTGTCCAGCTCAGACCGAAAATGGCCCGTTCAGAAACTTCTTAGATTTAGTTGAAGCTTTTGACCATCCCACCCACCATAAGCTCCCTGGCAGTGGTTTTGTGAGCTCTGCTGGTGAACCACCAGTGCCACAAACAGAGCTACCAACCCTCTGGGAAGAGACACGCCTCTGCCTTTCATGCTACGTGACAGCTGTTTGGTTGAGGTCAGTTTGCTTAAATCGTCTAAATCATAAGTCATAGAATCATTCAGGTTGGAAGAGACCCTTGGGATCATCGAGTCCAACCATCAGCCCCACTCTACAAATTCCTCCCCTACACCCTATCCTCAACACCACATCTAAACGACTCTTAAACACACTCAGGGATGGGAACTCAACCACCTCCCTGGGCAGCCTATTCCAGTGTCTGACCACTATTTCTGTGAAAAATTCTTTCCTAATGTTCAGCCTAAACCTACCCTGTAGTTTGAGGCTCTTCCCTCTCATTCTATTNCCCCCAGGTCCTTTTCTGCCAGGCAGCTCTCCAGCCACACTTCCCCCAGCCTATAGCAACGCACGGGGTTGTTGTGGCCCAAGTGCAGGACTTGGCCTTGTTGAAGCTCATCCCGTTGACACTGGCCCATCTACCCAAACTCCTGCAAAATATTACTTCATAAGCAAGTAACTTAAATGAAGTTTAGGCTTCACCAAGTTACAGTATTTGTTTTCCTCTCTTCCAGAATAAGAGTTTGTTGAGTGCTGAGGGACTTCCAGAAACCTAGCATGCCATTGATAAAGTTATACGTGTCAGTAGAGGTATTACCTAGCACTCAGGGACCCATGATTGTACAAAGTATGACAAGGCAATTTGAGAGTCTGTAATAGATCAAATAATTACCTAATAAAAATAGCTTTAAATAAGACACATAATAAAAATAACTTTTAATAGGCATATGTACTAGTTTTTAATAGGACCCATTTATAACACCAAGATAATTTGCTTTACTAAACATGAATAATTAATTTGGATATATATTTTTATTTTATGACATTCTTAGCATCATTTTATATCAGTTTGCTAGTTTCTTAACACCAGTTTGTTAGAATAATTTTAAACTTTCCCGAGTGGAAGTCATCTTTCTTCAGCCTGAACTTTAATCTTGAGCTGAAAGAGAGGTAAAAACTCTGAAAGACTAATTGGTATCGCAAAATCCATAATCATACTACAAGAACCATTTCCTGTCGAGCTACTGTAGTTTCGAAGGTGCATGATCACTGTTGTTTCTGTCAGGTACCTTAATACTTCATTCTGTCTCTCCTTAATTCTTTACTGGAAAAAAATGGCAATATAGGTAACTGTAGTCACCACTCTGTTTTTAAATTTCTTTATTTTTTAAATAAACTCTGACTCAACAACTAAGTGACAAGTAGAGTCATCAACTGTCGCCAGAACTGTTGATTTGGTGGGATGGGGATACCATGCTGAAAGGTTTAATGAAATGGAAACTTTGTCATTTCTGAGCTTGGTTTTAGGCAGCTTGTTTCTTAGAATTTACAGGTATTCTGAAAGTTATTTCCTGCAAAACTGTTGTGGTTTTTAACAATAAAGCATCCTATTACAAGATATAAACCGGTTAATTAAAATGCAAACAGCACTCTGTTTTCTGATTCTGGAAGGTTTCCAGTTCTTTCTATCTTCTCATAAATTTTGGCTGTTTATGCATTAATACATTTTGTAGCAGGTTCTTTGAACTCTGTTCTGTCAATTCTTCAATTAGAAATTCAAATATCTTATACCCTGAGCACAAAAAAATGTGTTTTAAAGAACATTATTTTTTTTTTTAAAAAGTACCCATGTATTCCAGTACTAGTTTCCCAACCTGACAGAAAAGCTTTTTTAATATGTGCTTAGAATACACAACCACTAATTAGCTCGTCACCAACTCAGCCACTGTCATTCTTTCATTTTCCACAGTGGGGTCTGTGGTTTGGGTGCTTAAGGAAACAGTTCTCCCACCTTTCCGCTTTCATATTTAATTCCTCTTTTTCATAGCTTAAGTTATGCAGGATTTGTTTAAAGCATAGGAATCTTCATTATTTACCGCTGCTTTAAAATTTAGGTACACTTGTCAGTAGGTACGAGCGCTAAAAACATATAATCAAGGAGGAAAGAAAGGGATGGAGGAGTTTTCGGAGCCAATAATGGGTCTGGAGGTGGGCAGAAAACAGCCTTCCTAAGTGCTTTGCACTGAAGTTAGTGGAAAACAAAGTGTAGTTTTCAATGTGACATTCTCGGCACAGAAAAACCTACTTAGTAAGTAAAACTTTTACAATTATTCTGCTGATGCTTCTACTTCAGAGAATATTTTGCACGCTTATAAAAACAACCTTTACAGATGTTTACAGATAGAAATCACTATGATCAATACCTTCTTTTTATAACCCCCCTTTTTTTTTTTAATTCTGCCTTTTTTTCTGGCTAATCACCCTCGAAAGTGAGATTCCCTGAAATTGCTCAAAGTAGAAAGGGAAATAAGGAATTTTAAAATAGAATTGTATTTTTTAGGTCTTTCCAATGTTATTGTAATATGTACTGCATAAATTGCTCAAAGTTTTAGCTAAATTAATTGTCATTAGTGATTAGGTATGCTAATCTGTGTTGGCTTGGCAGCAATTTGAAGTTATAGCCCATATTATCCATTTTAATTTATAAGCAAAGGCAGTATGGAGAAAAACGAACCAACAATCAAGACAACTTTGTCCTCTCCGCTTTACCAAACAGTACCAAAGAGTTTGAAATCGTGTGGTTTTGCAGGCCATAGAGACCCACCTCATTCGCAAATCAAGCGGGGGGCTGACGTACATCGCGGAGTGGAAGGGGGGACTGCTTGAGCACAAGATGGGCCATCTCACTTGCTTTGCTGGAGGCATGTTTGGCCTCGGAGCAGACGGAGCACCGAACGACAAGACGGGCCATCACATCGAGCTCGGTGCTGAAATTGCTAGGACTTGCCATGAATCCTATGATCGTACAAGTAAGCGCTGCGTTGTGGAATTTCATTTCACAGTTTGACTTTGTGAAGGTATCTTTGCGTTAACACTCAACGGGGGTCGTACGATGGTGAGATCTCTTCATTTCTGAGCAAAATCCCACTTTGCTCTAAGAGTAACTTTAAAAATGGCAGCTCTGTTTTATAAATAATTTCTGTGCACCTGAATCATATCTACTCGCTCTAGTAATTAAGATGACAGCTTTTTTTTTTTCACTTTGCCAATATCTGTGTAGCTAAATACAAGTAAGAGAGGGAACCTGTTCATTTATGCATCGTTACACCTGTTAATCATGTTTTTATACACAAAAACCCCTCTATTTTATTCTCAGTTCCATTGGTACAATGCTGCAAACAACAGAATTGCAGAAAGCAGGAAATGTCTTTGGATTCTTTTATCTTATAAAAGTAACCCTGGCAGCATTTCAGGTCCCAGAGTGTATTTTCAAATTTGATATAGAAAAGTAAATATCCTCATCTCTTAAGCAAAATTTCACACATTGCTAGTTATATGAAGTCTTTCAGAATGCAAATGTTAGCATCGCTGTTCAAACTGGAACTGCTGCTTAAGGCATTGATAAAGAAAGCTCTCTCCTACACTGAATTATTTGCAAAATATTGAAAACAGGATGTGCTGCAGTATCTTTCACAAAGTATGTAGTTTTGGGTAACTTGACTTGTGTCACATGAAAAGCTGGTTACATAATTTGAAATGGTTTTTGTAATGCTTTTATTTGAGCATGTGTTTTTATATTGGCTAGGCATGAAACTGGGACCAGAAGCCTTCAGATTTGATGGTGGTGTTGAGGCCATTGCAACGAGACAAAATGAAAAATACTACATCCTACGACCGGAAGTGATAGAGACCTACATGTACATGTGGCGGCTCACTCACGACCCAAAGTACAGGCAGTGGGGATGGGAAGCTGTGGAGGTAATGTTCTGCTGGACTTTTTTTCTTATTAAATCCTAATATCTTGTTAAGTGAGCTATTGAACGATATCTGGATATTGATTAGTGGTTGGAGAGTAAATAGTTACTTTAGATCAGTAATATCAACTCAGATTTTCAGAGATTCGTTTACTAAATAGATGAACTAACATCATTTTGACAAAACCAGATACTGCTGGTATTGGGTATTAGAAAAATGCCTTGTGATTTCTCTTTCTTAAGTACTTGATATTTAGGGTCCTATTTGGATGTACTGCTCAAGATGTTGAGCATTGCTACTTGTGAATGGAAAGTGCAAATTTATATCAAATTTAAGCCTTGGACATGGAAATAAGTTTTATGAAGTGTATTTTCAACCCTAGTTGTACAAAGGTGATTTTAATTAAGGTGGTGAAAGCCAAGATGAAGTACTAGATAGTACTGAACATTTAAAAAATGGGTCACTTTCAAACAGTCATCTGGATTGAATTCCATTACTGATAGCGATCTCTTTTAGATTTAAATTTCCATGTTCACTAGCCTTTGAGTTTCAACCAGTCATGCTGAACTTAACTATTTGTGTTTGCCTAGCACAAGCTTTCCAAGACAGCACATAGTCTATACTGCACAAGTTTGCTCGCCCAATCCAACCTTTTCCCTTATTTCAGTGGTTAATCACTCTTGCTGATAGAGATGAAAACCTTTGGATTTGTTTCATCCTCCAGGCATAGGTTCTTATGAACTTCTAGAGTTCACTTACTTTCCTCTTACATTGATGTTACCCTTATTAAGTTATCTGCCTTTCACTCTTCCTTTGGAATTTCTAAGCAGACTGAGGTCTTATAAGAGATACAGAAAGCTGAAGAATATTATTTTTGAGGCTCTATATACTTAAGGAAAAGCACACAAAAAAAGAACCCAAAACTCCCTGCAGTATTTTGTTGACAGCGACCTCTCACTCTTGTGCAGAGCTGTTGCTTTCCAGAATTTAAAAACAGCTTATTTGTCAGTTTGCCAACTCGATTGTTTTTAGGAGTAACGTTCACCAGTTACCTGGCTCCCTCAGCAGCACCCAAGATCTGTAACTGTATTCAATATTCACTGTCTGAGATATCAAACTTATCTCAAATTTTCTTAAATATTGTGCAAAAAGAGCGTGTAAAGTTTGGTAATTAGGTATTCTTGAAGAACAAAACGTATGGTAGGTTTTACTTTCCATAAAAGAATAGCTGCTAGCACTAACTATACTTTAACTCTGTAGCTCCTCCTCCTTTTTTGAGTACTTGCAGCAATTCCATACCTGCAGTCAACAGCGTACTCAGGTAGACTGTAGTTATTTAGGCCATTTTATTTGCCTCCCTCCGGTGTTGACCTTGAAACAATGCACTTCTGAGCTAATGATTCCAAAGCAATGGTTTTTTTAAAAAAACTCAAATTTAGAGTGCTCTTCCCTTAGTTTCTTCTTTGCTAACACCACACATTTTACTACTGGAGTCATCCCAGGCAGATTATAATTGGAATATTTACAACGGCTGTTTATGGAAGTCATCCCACCAGGCTTCAGCAATGCCAAGTGTTGCTTCTCCAGGAGATGTTTTTCCTGACTCATTGTTGCTGCTCACACTGATAACATTCTTATAAACAATTGAAATGTTATTGTTGTTATTATTGTTGTTATTTACCCTGTTGGTTCAGTTTGGGTTTGTTTATTTGAAGTTTGTACACTCATTTACCTTCTTAGCACTCCCCATGTGTTCTTTTGTTTGACGTTCTTGTGTCATACCCATGTCTGGCTCTAACGTAGTGGATCAGAGCCCATGTGTGGGAGATGCGGCTGGTCCCCAACTGTACAGACCCATCTTCCACTGTCCTGATGTGCATCTGAGTGTTCCACAGGAACAAATCTTACCACTTCACAGAAGTTATACAGTCAGTTGTAGGTTTCAATTTTTTTTTCCCTCTTCTTTCTTAATATTTATAGCCTCTACTGCTCCACCTGATACTGGATTGTTTTTGTTCCAGCATGTGCCATGATGATAGCTTACCACAATTATTTCATAGATGCTGCTCTTGCTCCAGAGAACACATCAATCCACCCTTTTGTGAAGTCCCTGAGTACTGAATATGGTTGGTTTAATTACCAACACGTTGCATGAAGAGAAAGCTGAGATTGAAACTTGTAACACTGGCAGTTCATTCACTTGTAGTGGAAGAAGAGGAAGCTGCAGCATAGGTCATGACTTCTAAACTCTCCAATAAGTCTATTAATTCTTTGTCTTACTTTTATAGACTAAGAAACACACTCTAGCCTCTCCATTTTTTTTTCTTCAGAAACTTGCTTTGCCGCTTCAATTTGAGTCCAAGATCATTTTGGATGTACTTGAGCAGTTGGAGAAAATGCAGTTATGACCAACAGCAATATCCACTGTTACTGAGTCAGAAAGGTTTTATCAGCTCAGCTCATGAAAGTCTCCCTTTTTGCATTATAAATGCAGCACGTATTTTGAATTCATAGCACTTCCCTTGGGTTTTTTCCCTTTGAGACTGTCAGCCAGTTTTCACTCAGCATAACTGATCTTAGCCACCCTCATTTGCTAAGAACTACTAATTTAAAATGTGTTGGATTGTTTCTTCCCACCCACCACTACCCTACCATCAACTGTGAATGCCACTGTACTCTGAAACTGCAGGTATGGGCGCAAAAGACCATTACTGCCAGTTAAAGAAGGGTGACAACCAAGAGCCTTTTTATTGTACTAATGCTGCAAGTGAATGTTCTATTCCTTTAGTTAAGTTGAAAGTAGCTTGGAGAGGGGTAAGGTGCTTCACATTTGCCTTGGCTAGATACCACCAGGTGGCTAAGAGGGTGCAAGTTAACCTCTTAGTCTACACACAACAGTGTGTTCGGGTACCCAAACAGTATCTCCCTACGATGAACTCATAAAGAAGGCTCTAACTGTGTTAGAGCGCATAAACCCCCAATGTAATTTGCTTTTATTTTACCTCACTCCGTTTAGAATGCAGTTGTTTCCTTGAATAATAGCCTTATCCTTCAAGTTCTCCTTCTGCTGTGCCTCGGAAAACATAATCTTGTGTTTGACATTGAAAATCCAGACACAGATTCAGCATTTTGAATTCATTGCAGGTTGAAGTAGATGAGAGGGAAGGAGTATCAGCCAGGGGAAATTACTTGTTTAAACTTAAGTATATTTGTCACTTAGTAAAAGCGTCCAGGAAAATTAAAGAACCTAAAGACACATAGGAAAAGACAAATGGGCCTGTTAGATTTTAAAGGATCACTCCCGGAGAAAAATCCCTTTTAAATATACAATAGGCAGCTTACTCTCCAGTGAAAACTATGGAGAGCCTGACATGTGAGTTAAATATATGCAGATAGCTACAGGGACTCCAGCAAAAACAAGGACATTTAGGATATCTGCTCACAGCAAAACACAGATCTGGAACAGCCTTTAGAGCAGGTGGAGGTGATGGATACCTCAGTAATTATTAGTGACTGTTAGTCCCATCTGTCATCATAAAAGGCTTATTGTGTCTGTTTGCTTGTTTTAGACATATCTTCTGCCTTTTCATGGCTTTTTGCTATATGTAGTTTGAAACAGCATCTTTCCCTAAATAAAATTACACGTCCTGTAGTCACTTCAGTGATATTTGGGATAACTTCAGAAAGAAAGGAACTACTTGTCTTTCATCTCTCCATCATGGGTTTGATCCAGCTGAAGGTGTTCCTGCTTGAAAGTTGTTGCTCCAACACCTGTCTCCACAGCAAGCACCGTGTTTCAGAGTAGCGTGGTCCTGACTAAATGTAGTAATCCATCATGCTTACCACCGTTGTCATTGTGAGTAGTTATTTAGGGCTAAAGAGCATTTTCTGGATTTGTTTATGAATAATGAGTTGTTTTAAATATAATCATCTTAGATTCTTTTCACTTCTTTATTATACTGCACGAGAACAGAGAGTTATTATAAAACAGAATAAAAAAATGAAGAAGCTAAGAATACTTTTGACCTTGTTAAATAGGTCAATTATAAAGAAAAAAAGATGAATGAATATTTTTAAACAAAGCCGTGACAAGAGAACTAATACTCAAATAAGGTATTGGATAGCAGTCTATTTAAAGAAGTTATGGCTCATACACAGGCATATCGGTACCACCTTTCTCATGTGAACACCTGTCTAAAATCAGGAAAAGCAGCCAAGTATATTCAATAGTACAACTGTATTTACCTTCTACACTTCAGCACCAGGTACATGGGGTTTGCCCTTCTGTAAACACCCTTCATCTGATCTTTTTTTCTCCTTCAAAATTAGCTGTTCGTATAGAACGTTCCCGTGGGCAGAAAAGAGATTTTATTTTTAGGCAGTCTGTGTGCTCCTTTCCATTGTAAAGTAGGAATCAATCATCTGGTTTACACCTTTTAACTAAATACATAGTTTGGAAACTAGTTAGAGAAAAACACGTTCTTATTCTTACATCTAAAACATGTTGCATTGAGCCAGCCACACACAAGCTTTCTGTCTGCTCCTGTGTAACAGACAAAGCTTGTTCAGAAAAGCATCACAGAAAAATAGTACCTGCTGCAGAAAAGGAATTCAGTCACAGCCCAATATCAGAGGTTTCCCAGTGAAAAATAATTGCAAAGGGAAACCAAACAACTTCCATAGAAAATAGAGTTGCCTTTACATTTTCGAAGCACTTTACAAGAGGTTAGGAAAAGTCTCATATTCAATTCTATCACAATATTTTTTAAGGACTAAAATACGACCAAGAAAAGTGTATGTGACACAGTCTTTGAAGGCTGATAGACAAGCCTGTGAGAGAGAGAGGTTATTGTTATTCCTAGTGAAGAGGAAGAAGAAAATAAGTAAAAATCCAGACATCTTACATCCATATATCTTTCCTTCTCAAAATTGTTTTCTGTTCACTTCTTTTTATCAATTTACCATTTTACTTCTCTTCCTAAGTGTAAAATTAGATATGTGTGCCTACCTCTTTTCTATCTAGAGCTTAATCTAGTTTTTATCTCCTTATCAAAAAAATGGTGGCATTTTGGGGGAAATTGTCAGAAAAAGGAAAACTGACAGATGATTCATTTTGTTAATCCCCTTGGGGTTTTTTTTCCCCTCTTCAGGCACTAGAAAAACACTGCCGAGTAGATGGTGGCTATTCTGGCATTAGAGATGTTTATAACAATCATGAAAGCCATGACGACGTGCAGCAAAGTTTCTTCCTTTCAGAGACACTCAAGTAAGTTAAGAAAGTTGACTTTCATTAATATGAAGTAGTTCTGTGCATCAGCTTTACAGATAAGTATTTATCATTAGTACCCTTGACATTCACTTAACAAAATCTGACTGAAATAGTAGAGCTTTTCTTAGGTGATGGGAAGACAAATTGCCTTTTTTCCCCTTCTACATCAATAAACTAAATTCTGTGACTTATGGAAATTATCTTTACTTCTGATAAAGGTACTTGATAATCTTGGCTGAGAAATAAAGTCTCCTGGCTTTGATAGGATCTAATTATATATGCCAACACTAGTGAAACAAATTGAGTAGACAGAGGAACTATCAGGCTTGTACCACATACTTTTCATTTTAAAACTATAGACAAAGGAAAAAGAGCTCAACTTGCACGGCCTGGTAAGAGGAAAACCAAAAGGTTTCATTATCTATCACCATTAAGTTTTTAACAAAATGAAGTTCTCTTTGTCTCTTCACTTTTCTTGCTCTGCAAGAGCGAGTTGCAAAGACCAGCCAGAAGCAATCATGCCATTACAACAGAAAGTGTGGGACTCCAGTAAATTAAGTATCATAAATACATTTATGTACATTCTGGCTTTTGTTTTTTCTGAGGTAGTGCACTGCCTACTCTGCCTTTTAAACTGGCCTATCGGAACTAGACCAAGAAAATCCTTTAGGGAAGGACTGTGATTAAGAAAAAATAAAATTTCATTTGCTAAGCAGACTTTAATTCCTAAGCAGACTTCAATAATCAAGTTGCAGTATCTACTACATAAATAAAATGTTGGATTTGTTTATTGTTTGCTGCTGGTCTTCATGGACCCGTCTTAGTAAGTGGCTGCCCCTTACTTTTGAGAACAATTCCCGTTGTTCTCAGAAGTAAGACAGGATTAGACTACAATGTTTTTATTCCTACACCCTGATATATGTGGGCATTTAGGAGGCAAAAAAATAGTATGGTTGTATATTATTAAAACAATATGTAATAAAATTACCAAGGATTAAATGGAAGTGAAGTTAATCGATATTTAACCTTGATGGCCTGAAGTTCTTTGTCCTCTGTCAGCACAGAGGCCTTTTTTGTTTGTCTCCAGTTGCTATTGCCCTTTAGTCCAATCTGAGTTGAGTAGCCCCAAAGCTTTGTGTTAACCATTGTGATGCTGGCACTTACTGATGTTTTGTGTTTGGGCAGCTGTTTCCATTGATGCATTCCTTGAGGGAAATCAAGTATTTATGTTTTCCTGAAAACTATTGGACTTTCACTTCCCTGATGTGGTCACATTTCCTGCTTTTTTTCTTCTCAGGTACTTGTATTTGCTGTTTTCTGAAGATGATCTTCTTCCATTTGAACACTGGGTCTTCAACACAGAGGCTCATCCTCTCCCTGTTCTTCACAAAGACGATGTGAATAAAGAAGAAAACCAGAAATAGTTGAAGATTAAGTTATACTTGTTTCATTCCTTTTGTTTCTTTCCAGGACTTGGGCACATGATTTGGTTTTAAATTCCTCAGTTAAATTTTTAAATCAAGTGTTTTGCAGTCCGTTTCCTTTAACAGTAAATATTTATGAATGGATCCCAACTGATTATGCTAAAACTTCATTACTCTTATCCAGCTGAACCACTTCTTTGAAAAGAAAGAGGACATCTCTCCAGATTTTGTTACGCTGCCATGTCACTTGGCCAAAAAGAGCAGAGGGTCTGCATGTTACTTGTTTCCCGTTACGCTTTTAATTTGACTGCAAAATTCTTTTCTCCTCTGTGAGGAGATGTCTGCTTTAAGCTGTAATATTTTGCCATGTTGCAAAAAGCCATATTGAATTAAGTATAAAGAGCTTTTTTGTTTTGGTTTGGTTTTGTTCTATGTTAATTTGTTTTGTGTGTCATCCAAGACAAATCTTGTGACTGTGACAGCCTCTTCTTATGCGGGTCTATCATTACCTGGTAAAGTATCTGATGTGTTTCATTGTCAATGAAGTCTACATAGGAATATTCTCATCTCATGCAAACACAACTCTGAAACTGCAGTATACATTGAAATTAGGCTAAACTTAGTTTTTATGAATTTAGCACATTAGTTAGCAGACCTTAGTTTTTCAGATTTTGATTAGACTATTGTAATAGAATAGAATAAATTGTTTCCTCCGTTTTCTAAATGGTGTTATTCTCATGTCTTTAGTCAGGCTAATGCAGAGTAAAATAAGATCCTCATTTCATTATAAGAAAGGGAGTCTTACCTTTTTTATGTATTTAGTCCAGTAGCTTTCATCTGGTTGAATGGTAAAAAGACAAAAAAAAATACTTGATGACATTTTCCTGGAAGCTGAGAATTATTCCAGTGCCAATTCATTTGGTTTCCTGGGACTTTGTCAAACATTCAGATAGGTTCAAACTTGACACCGGGCTCAATAGTTTCTTGTCACAAAGCAATTTAATGTATCTACAGGAATAAAATTAGATGTTCAGATGCCTTGAAGAAAACTTGTCTCCTTAAAAGAGGATAATCATTCAGAGAGGAAATTATCCAGTGGAGAACTAAAACTCTCTGAAAGCACCGAGCCTGTCTTCTCTAAGTGACAGAAACTCAGCGTGCTTAAAATTATTCCCTAGATTAGAAGCCTGGTTTATAAGAAGGTAACAGCTTTGCCAAAAATATTTTACTTTGTAGCATCACCAAAGGGAAAAATATGGGCACAATTAATTTCTGTTTCTACTTAAGTGTAGTTTGGAGTGGTTTATGTGATTATTAAGTCTACCTAGGCTTTCATTTAGTGACAGGATGATTTTAATGTATTTTGAGTAGGGTGTAACACCTGGCTTCCCATTCTGAGAAAGCACATTATTCACTGATTTGCAAGCAAAACAAATACAGTAATCTTCTTTAGAGGTATTTAGTAGGATAGCTCACATGTCCAGCATAGCTAATCACACCTGAGGAAGCATATTTGTTTAGGCATTCCAGAGGACGTTTATTCTATACTGATAAAGGTCTGTGATGTAGTTTTTCTTAGGTAGAAGCAAAGGTAACAGATTACATTTTTCTACATAGCAGCTGGAGGCTGACACATAAGCCTGACCTTCTGAAGTCTGTACAGACAGTGGTGCCTCTGCTTCCCCTGCAGATGGAGAAGGTGGCACGTGCCACATGAGCTGCCAAAGACATTTATGTAGGGGGCAAGGCAAGAGGATCTTCAGGGACGCTGATTCTTCCATCACAGGCCTGGCAGAGCTGGGCATTGATAGATGGCAATTGATAGGGGTTCCCTGCTTAGGCTGGGCAACAAACGTGTGTGCATCTGCCTCAGATAAAGCCTGCTTACATGGAGACAGCACAGTGAGTCAAGACTTTTTGCTTTACTGCCTTTTCTTGTTTTAGTTAATTTCTTTTTAATTTTTTTTTTAAAAGTATGGATTCCCTTGTGTCACAGTAACAGTTTTCTGAAACTGAATGAGCAAGGGTGAAGTCTTGGCTCTCCTCTATTGAAAAGCAGAACTCCTGCTGATTTTGCGACTCCAACATTTACTGGAGGACTACAATATTTCACTGTATTTCTTCAGAAATAATAAGGGACCTTCTCCTCCCGCCCCCCCAATACCACAGAGAATTTATAGCTGTGGAATAAAACCAAAAGTTTTCTCCCCTCTTTAATCAAAAAGTAATAATAATTACTTTTGTCTTAGTTGTTTTTATTGGGTCATCTGCTGCTGCCTACCACATGGTTGTGCACGTGCTGCTATAGCCCTCACACCGGTTATTTAACTACAGTAACTCAGACAAAACCAGTCTTTGAGACATGCATTTTGTAAGCCTCTCCTACATGGTTTTCTCAACCACAGGATACTCCCCCAAAATGTGTCTAGTGACCTTGTCTTTACTTAACAAGCTGAAGAAACAGTGGAGAAAACAGGTAGCTCTTCTCTGTGTTTCAAAATGCAGGCTGCAAACACCCAGCTCTTGTATGCATTGGGTCTTACGTACTTACGTATAAGCTTCATGACTGTTTCCTTGTAATACAAACATTTAGTATTAATATATTATTTCTTTTTAGTTTGAAAGAGCACAAATTTGATGTGACTGGTATTGGTATTCAGGTTGTATGTACAAACTGCACTATACTGTACTTTTTGTAAACTAATGTAAGTAGACGAGAAGATTGTACAACGTGTAGATCTGCCAACTGTAAGAAAAAAAAACTTTTTCATAAACTGAGAATATATTGATTTTTTCCTTCCTTTTTTTTTTTTTTAAATAACCCCAAAACACCAAAGTTAGAGCAATCATTTTGAAAGTCAGTACTTACCACTGCTTGTTAGATTGCTGAGATAACGTCTTTTATTTCTCATTCCCTCAGCTGGCTGCGTGGACGTGGCGAGTGATGGTCACTTCACGTTCCCAGTCATTCACGTGAACAAACGAAATTGCTTTATTGTTGAGGGGTGGGTGGACATTACCTTTGCATAACCACACTGCCTATACTTTTTTCCATTCCTTTGTAGCATAATGATGCATTTGAATCTGCATATGTGAAGTCCTAAGAGGTAAATCACTTTTAAGAGGTAAATCACTTTTAATGGCACCCACTGTTTTTTCACAGGGGAAAAAAAAATAATAATGTTCTGATTGTTTGTGAGATAAATATTGCATATGTGTTGGTTCTACACAGATTTTTGCAATGCCCAATGGCTCACTGTTTCTATGGCGACTTCATCATACATATTATCCATTTCTGGTTTTGATTTGTACATAGTCCATCTAGTCTTTTCATCTTTATATAAACTGAAATTATGGAATACATACTAGATCAAGATGCTTAATTTTTAAGAACTTATATTTGTAAAAATTTCTCTATTGTGAATAAAGTCTTTTAATATATCTGTTCAACTCGTTATACTTTTTCTTAAGTGTGTTACAGAAGTAACTACAAGAATCTGCTGCATAGTCTGGTTTGGCTGCTGTACTCATGAAGTTTTGTGAACAGATTGGCCTGATATAGATTAGCACCGTGTGTACTTGTTAATCTACTATTGTTGATTAATGTTAGACAGTGTATAGAATTGCTACCAGAGAAATAATTTTCTAGAAGTTTTTATCAATAAAATTCAGGATACCAAATGTATTTGGGTAGAAAGTGAGCTGACTAATGAAGAGTGTGAAGCTGGGAGGTTGGAGGTGGCAGGCAGTAAGCACAGTGAAGGTCAGTCACTCCAATTCATGCTTTGCTCAATACAAGAGGCTTCAGCTAAATGCCGTTTAGGAGCAAACACCGGAGCAGAGATGACGAGGCTGTCACAGTGCCCAGCGTTACATGACCATGTAATGAAATGCTATCGTTAGCCCGTGCTCCAGAGGAGGGAAGAACAGTTGTCATAGGAACTGTGACTAGATTTCTGTGTCAAAAGGATGTATTGGCAGGATCTCCAATATAAATATTGAAATAACAGCTACACCGCATAGATAACCGTATTTTCTCTGTTTAGTAGAAAGCCTCATCCAAAGACGGTGGTGAAATAAACTGCTGTGATTTTACAGAACAGTCTCAGTAGTATCAATTTCTGTCAAAGGACTTACTCATTAGACCTGCTTAAGTCATTTTTGAGGGTAGCTCCTAGACCTGGTGTCTCATTTTTCCAGCAGCGTTGTGGGTGTGTAGCTCTTGGGTTAGTCAGCCCCCTCCTGTAGCTGGCTCCGGGACCACACAAACTGCTGCTCAACAAGATAAACATGAACTAGTGCAAACCTTATTTATGCAAACGTTATTCACAAGAGATGTAAATACAAGCCTGGGTTAGAATTTCAACTGATTCGGTCTCTTAATTGAAGGCTTGGCATGGTTTGTTTTCTGCAGGGGAAAAGGGAACCGGGACTGAGTTGACAATTAGCCAAGACAAACAAGATTTGCCCCGCCACCTGCATTGCTCTATGGCCTTGCTCTGTCACAAGTGTAACTCGGCACTCGTATGACAGCATCTGCTATGGAAACAGGCCTCCGTCTGATCCGCCTTAATCTTGGGATTAGTCTGTCCTGGTTGATTTAAAATGCAGGAGGAAAGATTATGCATCAAAACGCAGTCTGCCGAGCCCAGGAAATGGTCACCGAGGCTCAGAGTTCCTCTCTGAGTACTGTGCAAAGAGATAAAGCGCAGGGTTTTGCTCTCCCCTGGTTGTATGCACTCGTACAGGCACAAAGTGGTGGATGGAGCCGGTCACACAGCTGTAGAATCCAGTTAGAGCCCAGCAGGCTCTCAACTTTCAACAGTACCTCAAAAGCCAGCAGTTTGACCTTCATTTCTTAGGTATCTGCTCCTGTCTGCACCAGCTCTCACTCGCCCTGCAATTAAAGAGCACCATAATCAACCCTCCCTTTGGAAGCCCCTCTCTAAACCTCACACACTCTCTAAACTTTCTGTGCACGCTTTGTGGTTGATTTGAGGAAGGTTGTTTGCCTTTCAGCATTCCCATACGGACATTTTACAGGACATTAAAGACACACACACACCCCCATTAGTATTTTATCCCTTCATTGCTATTGTGTGTTGCTTTCACACCATCAACCAGAGCAGCTCAGAGCAGGCTGTGTGTGCATGTGCCTACTGGCAATCCATGTTGAGCCCTGCTGCTGGCTGGACCCAGGGCAGGGAGCTGTGGCAGCCTCACCGCTGCCAAGCTGCTGGATTCAGCTGCCCCAACACGCCACGGCCCAGTAGCTACAGATAAGGCCGAGGCTTTGGCAGTGCCAGTGTGACAGGCAACTGTGACAGTATTTGACCTCAGCTGTTTTGACCTTTGTTTACTAAAATACACAGTCGATTTTTTTCAGCTTTCTTGCACTGCTGTAAGATCACACAGTTGTGATGCAGCTGCTCTTTCCCAACAAGTCAGATGTTATAATCCATCTTTTATCTGTAGCTGGAGGCTACTGCTACCCTCTACCTGCTAACTACCTGCTATTTAATAACCAGCACATTCCACAATTGTATATGTTGATGTTTGTTCCGTGAAGAACGTCAGTTGTGTGAAACATTTCTGTGTTTTAGTCCTGCTTTTCTCAATCCAGTGCTTTACTCTTGCTGCAGGGTGTGCTTCTGCTTCCCTCAGCTCCCCCCAGCCCCTCTCAAAGGTGAAGACCCTCCTCAGGGAAGTGTGTTCTCAGAGCTCACACCTTTGCTGCTGCTTGAATCTTACAAGTCATTGCCGCTTGTTCCTATCACATTAAATGCTTCAACTTCAAAATACCTCTCAGAATCAAAGGAGGCTCATATTTGCTACATCCAATTGTATATTCAAGCCCATGTGAAAAATTGTTGCTATGCACTGTGCAAAGCTGTATCCGTAAGCTTTGTCCTGTTCCCTCAATTTGCACTTTAATATATTACAATGCTCTATTTCAAAAGTACTGTGCAAAGAATTGTATAGCAGGGGAACAAACTAAGGGATGAATAACACTATACCAAATGCTGTATTTACAAGAGTTTTTATGATAATTTGATTATCTTTCAGCTACAGCTAAGTCTTCAGCCACAGTTGCTTTCTATTCCATTTGTTTCTGGGTTTGCTGTAACTCCCAGCTCCCCTTGTGTGCTTTTACTCAGACTTCTGCATTCAGCTTTCCACTGGTAACAACTAGCCATAAGTGCTTCATGTTTTAAAAAAACAATTTAAAAAAAAAAAATAAATTGAAAAAAGCCCTACTGAAAAACTTTATGTTACTTTAAATATTGAGCTACAATTCCATGGTACACAAGTAACCAGAAAGAGAACTTGTTCTAAAAACATATTTTTCATGTGTGATTTCAGTGATTACAGTTTATACACCACCTTCTAATTCACAGCTGCACAAGAGTTTCAGGATTTGCCTCAGCCATCCCCGAAGATGCCACCCAGAGCTATCAAGGGCAGCAGCAGCAGCACAGTAACAGCACAACACTCGTAGCCATTCTGGCAGGAGCTGACAAACACCACATCGTGGGAGAAACCCAGGAAAAGCAAAACACAACGGCTCAAAATACCACCAAAAGAGTGTAGAGTTCAGACACGTTCACTGTGCTGTTCCCTGGAAGGGCAGAGGGAGAAGAGATTCATACCATCAGAACAAGCATCACAGAGCTCCTTCTTTGCAGTTCAAGAGCCAGAGAACTCAACCCTGATGTTTTCCCTGTCTAAGGAGGAGTTTGCCAACAGTTTCCACTGCCTGTCCATGTGTAACCAGTGTCCCCCAGTGCAGGTGACCCTCAGTCTTGCTGCCCACCCTCGTGCCACACTGGTGGTTGGCCGCTGTAGACTAACACCTTTGGGCATGCCACAGCAGAGCCACTGCTGGTGACCACAAAACCTCTGCTCCCAGTCCCTCGCTTGCAATCCAGCTGAACGCTGACTCTGACAACTGAGATTTTTAACCCAGAATCACACAACAGAGAGGTTTTGGCCACTTCTGAGCCTTCCCCGATGAATTAAAGGCTGTGGCACCTGCTAGTCCATGAGTGGCTTCAGCTCTGTTCAGAGTGAACCAAAACCTACTGACAATGTATAACACGTTGTAAGAAAAAAAAACTTCATTCCCTCCTGCTACATTAAAAAAACACCTGAGGGCAGAGCTAGTTAGGGGAGTAGATTTACTAGTTGCAAAAAAAAAAAAAAAAAAAACAAACCCATAGTTCTTTGCAAATGCACCAATTTCATTGAGACTTTTGGTTATAGAAATTTTCTTTAACCGCCATCCTCTGCTGACCAGAAGTGCTGTCCAGACAGCCAGAGGCTCGAGTACTCGGTTGAGCAGCAGAAGATGCAGGTCAAGTGTCTGGTCCGAGGTGCAAAGAGGCCAGATGACATCCTTTGAGGTCACTGAGCTCTCCCTCCCCACCCACAAACCTCCCCAGTCCCACTGGTGTAGCAGACCAGGGCCTGGCCCTTAGAAGCGCCCTGTTGCAACAGACCCGGGTATCGCTCACAACATCTCAGCCAAGATGCTACGGAGCCAAGTGCAGGAAACACAATTACTGTAACAACCGGATTCCTCCTGCAGTCAAATCACTTCTCCCCAAACTCTGCAGCCCAAGAAAGACTGCTGCTTGATTTTGTTTCAATATTTTGACATTAAGCAGCAAATTGCCAAGAGGTAGCTTCAAATAGGCTTTTTCCACTGCTAGTTACAGCGTAAAGCCAGCTCTCCCTACCGTGATACCTGCGTTTGGGAGCAACCACGCAGACCAGAAGCAAGCACAAACAAATCAAAACTTGCCTAAGAGCAAATAAAAGCCACCTGGCTAGCAGCCAGCTGCACCGAGGGCTCTCCAGAACATACCCCCTGCCCGTGGAAGCTGAGAAAGGAGTGCTCCCTTCTCCACAGTGAGAAACTCCCTTCCTCATGTCTCAGTGCGTAGAAAAGCACAAGAGCAAAATTCCTAAAAGCAGGAATGGTGATTTCTCACGGCACGGCACGGCTGCTGCTCAGACAGCCCGGGAAACTCAAGTTGGTGACTTCGCTCCTGGGCAACCCAAGCCAGCAAAAGAACAAAAGGGACAGGAGGAAGAAACCCAGCAGTGAGAGAGAGAGAACTTAAAAGAAAGATACCAGAAAAACCAGAGAGTCTCTAAAGAAAAAGAAACTTGTTATTTCTTTCTTCTCTCATGAAGCACCTTTCTACTGTAAGTGTCACTGCAAGAATACAGATAGACAGAAAACTAATTAAAACACACCTTCACGGTCCAATGGGATGGAGATAGAAGAAGGGAGCTTATCATCTTATTGATCACCTCTCTCCTGACACCCACAGATGCAAACAAGGGGGAGAAGATAAGTCAGGACCTACATAATGAGCAATTACCTGGGAGGCCTCCCTGGGGTCTCCGAGCAAGACCAGCCCAGAGCAATGCAAAAGGGCCTCTCACAATTTCTGCAAGAGCCCTGGGCTGCTACTATAACCATTCCCACCCTGAGAACTCTAGAGAAAATAAGTTGATGAGCAAGGCAGTTAGTGTTGCATCCACATCTAAAGACCTGAAAAACTACATTAAATTACAGGAAATTGAGGCTATAGAGAAAAATAATCCTGCTTTTCAATTTGCCGGTTTTGTCTCATGGTTTTCTCTGACTGAATAACCAATGAAGTGTTCTTTGATTTTTTCTTCTTAGATCCAAAATTGAATACATTTGTTTCAGTAAAATGCCATTGTCCACATCTTACTTTAATTCAAAACCTCAATATTACTCAATAAAAAGAAAAAGTGAGATTACATATAGACTCTATTAGGGCTTTATACTAAGATAAATTTATAGATATAAGCAATCCTTACAACTCTCCACTTCTGCAGTAGGATTTGATAGACTCTAATATAGATCTCAGTATCTAATTCTCATTTCTTCCTGTTCCAAGGCAAAATGGAGGAGGAAACAGCCTGGCACTGAAGTGTATGAACACTTCCAACTAGAGAATTAATTGGCTACTCACGTTCACAACTTCTTTGGGGCACTATCTATCTTTATACCCATGCTATCACCAAAGTGGGCTAACTGGGGAAAATGTCTTGCATCGATGAAGGTTTTTCTTTCTAAAAATAACTTACACAGCAAGAAAACCAGCTCCATTTAAGTCAACGGCAAAACTCACGTTTATTTTAGGGAAGTCAATTTTTCACCTGAAGAAAACAATTTCATAGAATTTTACATGGAGATTTGTGAAGCAGATACTGCCTAAGAAACACTCAAGCAAAAGAAAGCATAGGTGCTCTGTCATTTTTTGTTGGGTTGCTGTTTCCAGTGTGGGTTTTTTTAATATCCCATGGATGATCTATTTTTCAAATGTGGCTATTTCAGATGATAAACACCGTGTCTGGATTTATTCTCTCTGAACACACTATCCATTTTCTTATCATTAAGATCTAAGTTGTACCTAGTAAAAACAAATCAGTAACTTCAATTCAGCTGATGTTTGGCTTCTGTAATTAAAGTGTTTGTGTCTTAACATGAATAGCTTCAACAAAATTTGAAGCTTTCTTTTCTCTGTCACTCTCATATGTTTTAATATATCGCGTCTCAGGCTCTTTCTCTCTTCCTCTCCCAACACTGGCTGGCAACATGCATAAAGCCAAATCTCACCTTTCATAATTTGCAGCTTCTTCCCATTTCTCAGCAAAAAATTTAACAGCCAGACACAGCAGCGAGTTCTCATGTTGTGGGACTCCATTAATTTTATAAAATATGCTGCAGAACACTTACAAGCATGCCATAAATATTATATATTAAAATAAAAGTACACTTGTCAAATAAGAGACCATTTGAGATACATTATTAATAACAACCATTTATACTCTGTAATGCCATAAAGGTAGTGCAAGTTATAAAGACACGTTCTCTTCCTGGGAATTTTTACAATAGAAGATAAGATAAATGTAAGTCATTTATTCAAATGAGAAAAGGGCATAGGGAGATCAGCTGGAAGAAGACTAAGACAAAATGAGTTGCAGAAAGCATTAGGTTGAACGGAAGGTAGTGAAGAGAAGACAATATAATTTGTAGAAGATGAAAAGAAGACTTGTAGAAGAAGACAACGATGTACAAGCCGAAGCCCCTAAACCAGGCAGAGTGAACTGTGATAATGGTGAGATACTTCAGAACAGAGGAGGAAAAGGAGTCAGAGATAACAGTTGTGTTTCCAACACACATCCAAACCGAGCACTTAAGAAAAAAATCATCTTCAGATAAGCCAAGAATTGAATTACGGTGAAAATGGGACTTCTGTCTCAGAGATACCTCCTCCTTTTCAGAGCTGAGGTGTGCAGAACAGACACACTAAGCAGAGCAGCTACAGCACACCCTCTCTGCAGCTGCAGGGGCACACACTTCGGAAGCCTAACATAGGAGTCAACCATTAAAATCATGACCTGCTAACTACAAGAAAAAAAAACCCAAACAAAACCCCCAAACCATTACCCTGATATGACCCTGCATTGCAGACCAGCCTCCTGTCCTCTCACAACTCCTAAATTCCCTTCCCTCGTCCTGGTGTGTCCACAGGCTCTGTGCTTCTCCACAGCACCAGTGGGTGCTGGTAACACTAAAAGACTCAGCTGCCAGGAAATGTTGAAATTATTCATGCATGGCTTTCTTTCCCTGGCTTATTAAAGTGCAGTCTGTTTTACATCCACTTTTTTTCTTACTTGTGTTAAAGCATCCAAAGAAACAACGAAAACCCAGGAGCTGATGACTTATTCCCCTGTTGTAAAGATGGCAGTCACAGGTTGCAGGGTGCTCATCAACACAAACATCACCCAGCAGATTTTACTGATCACCCCAGCTCTCTGTTTAGCCTTACACACTTCACAGCCTGCTTGAACCCCTCGCTGGATTTGCCCTTTCCACTAGAAGGTAGGTATCTCTAGACTTTCTTCAAATAAATCTCCTAGAGAGAGATGCACACAGATCTTTTAAAGGTTAGGAGAGATGGAGATTCCCCTGAGCTCATACAACTCTTCCCTGCCTTCCCACACCCTGAGCATTTGTACAGCTTCCTAAATTTGAATAGGCTTTTCAAGTCCCAGTGGTAAATCACAGCCCAGGCTGAAAAGCACGAGGATTAGTACTCAGGCTAGAGCCACCTCTGTAGACTTCAGCAAGTCCCAGGCCAAAGCTGTTTGCAGTGTTCAGTGAAGAGCCCCAAACTGTTGTAAACAGCATTATTCACAGATCTGCAGCATGATGAGCCAATTAAAAATACAGAAGCAGTGTATATGGCAGTGCAGCCACGGCAGTACTTCAGAGTAATTTAGGGGAACATTTTAAAGAGGCACAAGTCATCTTACTGTCTCCAGTTACCAGCACTAATGTGTAAATAATTCATTAAGAAAGGCCAGGCTGCACATCATTACCACTCAGAGGAACCAGAAAGCCCACAAAAATGAAAACAGAAACAATCGTTATATTAATTGCTGATAATGTAAGGTTTAGCAACTCCATTTTAGACTATAATATCCCAGCTTCAAAAAGACTGATAGCAAAGACTTCTCATGAACTAAAATGCCAATAGAAATAAACCACTCTCATTGTTTAGTTTTCTTAAGGGTCTAAAACTGCTGAATGCTACCTAGAAAGGCAGAAAAGCAGTCATTTTTTGAGTTTTATCCATTCACACCACTAAGCCAACGCTGTTTTGCACTGTGGAACCGATGAATTTTTGACAGTCCCACAGATGTTTATAAAGCACATTCATGGGCCTTTGAAAACCAGAGGCCACATCAGACCCAATCCAGCTCACCCTCAAACCTCCTCTTCTGCCTCTGTTCCACCTTCAGAAATAAAACACACGCCTCAACAAAACCTGTTGGCCGCCTTCACCATGGAGAAACAAATAGCTCCAAAGCCAATTTCTGCAAAATATTTACCTCATTTCATGCCTTTTTTTCTTTTTTCTTTTTTAATCCACCCCCTCCTTGCCAGCTCCCTCTCATTTCAGGCCCTGTCTAGACCTTGAAAAGGAGCCACTGTTCAGCCCACACTACGGAGCAGCCCTGACCAGCCTTTAAATCAGGGGCTTTCACAACATTTTCACTAGTAACAAGGGGAATTTTTTCTTGCATAGTTTTACAGTTTTATTCATCCTCTTTTTTGCTTTGTGTTTTTAATAGGGAAGTCCTGGGAAAGAATGTCCTGGGGAACACTTCATTTGTGCCTTCAGTCCAGCTTATTTGTCCAAGAAGGTAGGTACCTTAGAAGCTCTTATGCTTTATCCGAGTCTCATAATGCCTAGTCCCACAGGTCCTAATCGTTTTATCTTACTATTAAATATCTTTAAAACCAAAGGATATTTGCTTTTCTTTCAGGATTACAACATTCTACTCTCTCTGACCCCAGGAAAGATGTGAAGGCTGAAATACACTTATGGAGAAAATATATCAGCCACAGGAGCAGGCAAAAAAAAGCAGGGAAAAACTCCTATTCAAGCCTGGCAATAGAGCAGCACCATACTGGAGCCCTGTTTTCTGGTGCTTCACATGGGAAGAACAAACCCCTCTGCAAACGAGCCAAGAATTAGATCTGTATTTACAGACGACAGCATGTACCTCAGGCACACAAAATGACTCACCCAAGGTTGCAGAGCCAGGCAGTCAAACCCCCTCAGCACAGCTGCCAATTCTCAACTCCACTCCGCTTTCCAGCCGCTAAACAATATTCTTCCTCCCACTCCCATGTAAGACATGAGCCAATTTTACTTTTATGAGACTAAATTACCTCTATTCATCTCCTGTCACGGTAAATGAGTTACCAGCGAACTCTCTCATTTCTCAAAATTTTATTCACAAAGTCTTGTCTTTATAATTCCATTTACCTGTATGTGAGGAAATACATGGTGTTTATACAAGCAAGAATAAATCAGGTATGATTTCCCCCGCATTAAGTTGCTGTTTCTTTTACTGCTGGGGAAGAAATAAGCGTAAGTAGTAAAAGAAACAAAAATTAAAAGATTAGAAGCATAGAGATTATGGCAAATATTCCTTAAATGGGGAAAAAAAGCATTTCCAGTTTCAGGAGACAGACTCAAAAGAGACATCACCATGAAGTAACCACAGAACACCTCAACATGCAGGACCTGACTCAAGACACCTCCTGCATCCTCTCTTTGATTTCCTATGAGGAAAGGAGGAAAATCTGTACACCATGGAGATTTGGCAAAATAAAAATCAAACCTCAGTTATTTAATAAGTATCTTATATGACTACAAGAATTTTGTTTTCCTGTCTTGTGAACTTTTTCTGATTTTTTTTAAATCTCTTTCCTGTTGACTTGGAAACTATAGTTACATCAGCATTTCTGTAGGCAAAAGTTAAAAAAAAAAGTCCTTGTAAAAACTATGTAAGAGAGGCAAATATTTAACAGCTTTTTCTCCTTTGCTAAACAGAAATAAAGAAGGCCCTGGGAGGTGTTTGGGCTTAAGCTTTAGTTTAGGGCACGAAGAGAGGAAGAGAAGGGTCTTTTAGTAAAAAGTAAGTCTACTACAGCTCAATGGACTTTGAATTCCCAAGTTCTTAATTAAAATGTGGATCAAAGTAACAAGGAATGCCAGTTGGAAAGCCTGAATTCATCTGAAAACAGAGACCAACCAGTCCAGAGCTTTCCAAACCCATCATATTCAGCAGCCCCACAAGGGATGGGGGGGAACAGCACAGACCTGCTCAGCCAGCTGCGCTGTCAAGTGGCTTTTATTTCCCCCTGCGAGAGAGCAGCAAAGGTGTTGCACAGACAGATGATGAAAAGATGAGGGGGAGGAGGGCAGAACATCAGAGGAAACAGATTCATGAGAATAATTTAATTTAGAACATAAAATTAATCCAACAAAATAGAGGAACAGATGCGAAGGGATTTGAAACTCCTTCTTGGATCATATCCCCTTAACTTTACTATACTCACAATCTGAATGTGATCTTATTTATTCATAATATTGAAACTACATTAATTAAGAAATAAAATACTCCAGACAGCTTATTGTTAGGATTATTTACATAATGTGTGTATTAAAGGGGAGGAGGAGAAATTAGTAGCTCCATCCTGAGAGGTGACTAAACGCTGCAGGAAACAATTCCTGGCTTTTTATAACATGAAGGATTCCGCTTGCCGTTGGAGCACTTTCCACAGACAGTTTTTCAAAGAACTTTGCTAATTAAGACATGTATTCATATGAGCAAATATTTGGCTATCTCAGTGTTGCTGTAATCTCCCCTGTGAAGCTGAGAAAACCAAGGCAAACAGAGGGGAATAAGGAGATCTGAAATACTTCCCATCCCTGACCCCAGTAAGTAGGCTAAGCCAGTCATCTGTTTTAACCATCAGGTGATTAGTACAGCAACAAACAGACACAAATCTGGATGAGCCCTCTGGGGACTCTGCCAAGGAACACACTGCCTTCCCAAGTGGAAGATGCGCCGTTCTTCCCTCTGCCATGTAACTGATGCGTGACCTTGGGCAGCAAACTAGAGATCTCAAAAACACCGGGCAGCAGAATAGAGGTGAAATTGCTAACCCCACGCCCACCAGCTCCTGCAAGCCAGGCTTGTCTGTCATTACACAGCTATGGTGTGCAAGACCTGGCTGAATTTTGCCTTTTGCCAAATTGAAATTACTTAAGAACAGGAAGGAGTTAATCAACAGATGTTTACCTGAATACTTAGGCCACCGGGCAATACAAAAGTCACTTTCTCTGTCCGTGGAAAGAGCTCTCTTACAAGTTTCACACTACGTTCAGGTTTAGAGGAGATGGAGCCACAACTTCATCCAGCAGGGATTGCTGTGAACCATATTCACCATGAAGCTGGGTTCAGTTTTGAGGGACACCACTCATCTCATTAGTACTTAACAAGTATAGGTGAGGTCATCACTTCTGTGTAATTTACTAATGAGACATCTGCATCTGTCCTCCAGGTGCCTTCACTATTTCTTATTTGTTTTCCTTTGCAGAGGGATGAACTACCATAACCTGAGTTTTTCTTCATAGCTTCAATCATCCTAATTCTGTGTGCCAGCCATTTCCTGCAGAGCAGTGAGGAACAAGAGCTGCCTGATGCCCAAGCAAACACAGCTGAGGGAGAAAGCTGGAACATAACGTCTCTCACGAGCATGGGCTCTCTGTCCATGACAAACATCAGAAGAACAATGCTTGAGAGAGCTCAAGTTTTTAATAACCTCACTGACTAACTCAACAGAACATTAGGGCTGAGTGAAAGTACAAGAACACATATGACCAAAGAAATAAATAAAAATTTCTTGTTTTAAACTAATCCCTCTTCCAAATATAAAAATTTACCCTTATCTTGGGATTGGAGATAATATTTTTTTTTCCCCAATGTCACTGTTTTTACCAGTCTTCTTTAGTTTGTTTACAAGTGACCTCAGAGAAAAGCTTGCTTTTTTATGTAGATAAAAGCACTTTATATGAGAAAGACTTAGTCATGTAGGGAGCCCTACGTATATATTACAGTAGTTAAGAGTGGAGACTTCATCACTGTTGTGGACAAACTGTTACTTTCTCCATTGTAAAGTCTAAACACATCTTTACTCTTGGAAGAGAAAACTACTTTATCGATCTTCCTTCAGAGACTAATTGAAGGAAGAAGATTTCAAAGGGTTGGTAAGAAAAAAAATGATTCAGGCACCAAGCCATTACTGACAATGTTAGGATGCTGCAATTATTCTGTCTAGCTTTTGATACAGCTGCTCAAAAAGATTTTCCTCCCCTGAATCATTTCCAAAGATTTTTGTTTTCTCTCCCAACCAAAATATTTGTATTGAAAGTTGTATTCTACCTTACCTTCAAATAAACTTCTTGTCTATACATACAGCAACAAAGGAAAGCCTTACAGTCAGATCACTATACTAAAACCCAGAAAGCCTATGTTCGGGCAGTCACAAAAAGACATGGCTCTGAGGAATGAACAGAAGAGTTTCTATTGGAGCTTGGGATTACTGATCTAACCCGGTTATCTGGGAGTCCTGAGTCTGAAATGCTATTTTAAATTGTGTCATTAGACAATAAGGAATTAGAATTATTCATCATGTCTAACCTAACCTCATTACAGCCTCTACTGGGAATAATTATTTCAAAACATCTCTTGCTCTTCAGAACCAAAGGACAGAATTTTTGAGTCTTCCTGAGCTTGGCTCAAATCACTTCTCTAAATTCTGGGGAGCCGCTCTGGCTCCCAATACAAACTGAACCCACTTAGGAACTAATCTTATTTGCAGCAGAGAAATGGAGGTGGTTGCTGCTGCATTCAAGTATCTGCCCAGCCTCAGCCAACACCATCCCATCACAGCCTCTGGCCATGCCTCTTAGATCCCCTTCCATCACCAAGATTCATTTCCCCGGGGGGAGGAATCCCACCCTAGCAGGGCCATGTTATTGCTACCGAATTGTCACAAAACAAACCTGCCAAAAATCAGGTGCTTTCCTAGTCTGTATAACCCTTTCCTGCAGAAATGGAAGTGTGTGTCATTATATGCAATTTGCAACTTTTTGCACCTTTTTGAGAAACACCTCACTCCCCCTGCATCAAACCCCTGGCAGGCAAAGCTTTCCTAAAACAATGATTCATAGGGAACACAATACTTCACATGTGGAAAATGGGTCATTGCAAATATTTCAACATCTTGCCTGATTTGTGAAGACCAGAGTGTACTTAATGAGAAATGTGATGCCAGTGAAATAAACTACGTAAAGTTCTGGCAATAATGTTAGCACAGCTGCAGTAGATTATCAAATTGATATTAAAAGGAGTAACTAGAAAGACTCTGTCAGTAATATTTCAGATTCTTTTCATAAATATATAGTTCAAATGAAAATGTGTGCTGTGACTTCTGTCACTCATGTCTTGACTTCTCTAACACGACTTTCTTTTCTACTAGTGTAAATTCGCCCATTTAAAGCTCACCTTTGTCCTTTCAAGGATTTTTAACGCCCTTATGAAAAGATCTAGAGAGCTGCATCCAAAAGGAATTGAGGTAGAAGATGCTCTCCTCTGTTTTTTATGCTCTCCTCTGTTTTTTTATACTCAAATGCACTGTCTGCTGAAAACAGGCACTAAAAATATAATGGGAAACCCAGTGACTAAGCTAGAAACAACTTGTAAAGAGTGAATAAAATCAGAAAAAAGAAAAAGCGAGAGTCAACAGGAAGAGGTAATCTTTTCTGTCCAGTCTTCTGAGTCATATTGGACTTCTGTGGAGTTTGTCTACTAGTGGAGTTAGTCTACCTCTTTTACTGATTAATCATGAAAATAATTACTCCACAACTAAAAAGCTTTAAAACTTTCTAGAATATTACATCTTCAGCTCAGGAATTTTCTTTCTCATTGTTCTGATCTAAAAGCATAAGTGATGTGAAACAGGTATAAAAATTGGTCCTGTTTCCCAGTAAACTGTTTAGTGTTCTGGGAATGATTCAGACCTCATATAATCTCTCCTGGGATTATCAGACATAACATAATTTCATCTGCACAAATAAACAGATTGTGATGCATTTCCTGATTAGCCAAAAGAGCACAGCAAGACAAGATGAAGTAAACCAGCTGATGTAAAAGCAAGGCATAACATCTCTTCTATATGAACTGTTGAAGTGCTAAACAAAATGAATGAGGAAAAAAGACATTTGTAAAAGTAGCCCAGTGTTGGTGTGTATGTTTTTTCTTTTTCAAAGAAGCTTTCATTATAACACAGGTCATAAATAAATGACGTTTTACTTCTGTAGAGTTCAAGTAAACACCATTTGGTAGTTACATTTGTTATTTCAGATTTATAGTCTTTTCCAAGCTACATCATTAATGCATAACAGGTCCAAATCATGTCACCAATTTACAGTAATATAAATAATCACAATATAAACAGTATAAATAGTATAATCGGATCATCAATTTTCAACAATGTGAAACTTTTCTGTTTGAACTTCAGTCAATGTGCCCCAGGAACTTTGGTCTGCCATCTGAAAGCTGACCTTTTGTTCAAAAATGAGTATTCCTGTTAAAGGAGGAAATGGGCAAGGTTTCCTTTCAATGCTCAGCTAGCTTCTTTTTAAAAAGCTAATTTTTGACACTCATTCAGGAAACCTTTTAATAGTGCTAAGAACTGTGGATGATCCTTCCATAATTCTACTTGCTGTTTTCCTCAAAGAACAAAGAAGGTTCATGACTAATGTTTTGGGCATAGGCGTGCCCTAATAGCACGTTATCAACAGCCTATCACCTTCATTTGTGGGAGAGGGACAAAGATTGTACCAATTTTTCAACGGGGGATGTAGATCTGGTTTTGGTTTCAAAGGGCATGGGTGCTGGTGGGTTTTGTGTTGGTTTTGCAAGTTTTAGTCTTGCACTCAGCCCCATAAAATTTCAACCCATTCCAGCAGCACATTAAGGGGTTTGTTATCTCAGCATCTCCACGGAGTGGAAATGTAAAATGAAGCATTTTAGGGCTCCTGGAAGCAGGCCTCCTTCTACAGTCCTGGTCCATTCCTCCCTACTATGATTCCTACCAAAGATTCTTCAGTCTTCCCAAAAGCTAGAGCCTCTGTACCACAGTCACATGTTTACTCTTCCTTACGCTAGGAAATTGCCTGTTTGTTGTTGTCAGAACAAGCAGCAATTTTTTAGCATTTAATAAGTAAAAAAAATCTGTGACTGACCTCTTACAGGCAAGTTTTGTCTTTGCATAGATACACCATACACATGACTCGTGGTTTTAAACCTCACTGCCTAAGCTTAAGTCAAACAAAAAGATACAGTTTAAAACACACCAAAAAACACCAGGCAAACAGAAGTTATTTTTGCCCTGTTGTGAAGCAAAACAAAAAATAATGTACATTTAATTAGAAGCAATTGTGTGTGAAATGTTTTACACCCACTCAGTGCTGACATAGCCGCTACAATTTGTGCAGGTGAGCTCCGACAGCGCTGTGCTGCCACCCTCTGCCTTCAGTCCTAAACAGCAGCAATTAATATTGGGGCAATACCAATTTCTCTTCAATCTGGGAACCTGGGGAGATTAAAACCTACATCATACAAGCAGCTGATGAGTTATCAGAGCATAAGAGAGCTCATTTTGTTCCCCAAGCCTTGCTGAGCATCCTGTGCTATCCGTACCACAGGTTTACAGGACCATTTGGGAAGCCCGTGGTAAAAGGTCTTAGCTTGCTTGGAAGAGTCTCGGTGAAGCAGGTTTGTGTGTGCCTCCAGCTACGCTCAGCATATTAAAAAAAGAAGTTGAAGCTGACCCCACTTTCATAAGGACCCCACCACTTCTTCTCTGGTGACTTTGTTTAGATTCTTGAGGTCACCAGGTCTGCTTTACTGGTCCACATTTACCCTACGATAGCCTTTAGAAAGAAATAAAGTTAAGCATTGTTACATACATATGTTTCCTGTGTTTCAGGCTATTTTTTATTCAGTCTTACTGTTGTTTGAAACAAATGCAGAAACGTGCTTTCCCTTGCACATCTCAAAATGTCCCAAAGGACGTCTGTTTTGCAAGGCTTGTCAGTTTAAAGAGGCTCAGGATCTTCCCCATCACACTGACAGGCACTGACTGGTGCAGGGCATTTTCTATGAAGTTGAGAACTAAGATTATTTTGTCCACAGAATCCTCTGCCAGGCTGGAGTTCTTGAAGCATTTCAATTGAACATTTGTCACTCTATGAGAGAGGGAAGAGCACTTACGTAGCCAGAGAACTGAAAGCCAACACTGACCCTCAACCATACAGGCAGAGGAGCAATATCTTAACAACGAAGCAGAATGGCCTAACAACTTCCACCTTCCTGGCTAGAGTGTACCTGGCTCCAGCCCTTCAACTCAATGCCAAGTAACTTGTCCAGTCTCATGTTTAAGCAGGTTCCATTCAAGAAATCAAGAATTATGACAAGAGTGACTAAATAATAATCTCTGAGCAGTAATTAGGTCAAACACACACCTTTCTAGTCAAGCTACAAAGCTTGGTAGGAAGCAAGGAAGAAAGTCCTGTGACTGTTGATATAGCAGACCTGAACAGAAAATAAATAACCCCAAAGTGTCCTCAGTCTGTTAATATAGCTTTCCATAAGAACTGCCAATGTTGCTTTTGAGCAGTCTGCTCTGAATGGAACACATAAAGCAGAATGTAAAGCCAAAACCAAGGATAAATGCCAATAAGACTTTCTCTTCTGTGAGCTTTTTCCATGAGAAGGGAAAAATACAGTCCATAATCTGCTAAAATCAGCCAGAGTCCAGAGAAAGCCAAGTATTTCTCAAGAGGTTGTCAAGCATTAACAATATTCCACCACAGAGCAGCAAGCTTACGTGGAAAGGATCTAAACATGGTGCTAGCAATGCACTAATGCTTTGTGAAGTCTAGCTTTAGGCACACTTGAAATACCTAGGCAGAGCTTTGTAAAANAATGGTTTTGCAGCATCACCCTTCAGTGTTCTGCTGTTTCTGTTAATTTTTAGATTGTCTCCCCCACAGCACTATTACGCCTTACAATGTTTGGAAGTCATAAATGCCCTTTTGCCCTCATTAAGCTCTTAGAAGAAAGTTGCTGTAAGTGTAAAATAAGACAGGGTGTCAAAGTGTCTGGCAAGAAAGGGAAGCAGAAAGCGTGGAAGGAGTGCAAGGAAAACACAAGGGCATGTGTCAGCCCCTCCTTTCCAGGGCAGGGGAGAGTTCATAAATTGGCCAGGGGTCACTACACGATTGCTAATGCCAACCTCCCTTTAGCAGGCTGCTAAGCTCTGTTCGGTCAGGGAGCGGAAGAGAAGGACAGAAAGGCAGATAGTCCTCTCTTTCACAGTTACAGCTCCCAGACATGCCATGCAGAGGGATATAAACACTGTCATCTTAAATTTAGGAAGGTCACTTTTGCTGGTGCTTTGGGTTTATCACAAGCTGTAAGGGCCACAGTGAGCAGTAGACAGCTGTGTGCACAAATGCACGCATCCACATACACAGGGAAAGGTAAGATCTAAATAAAGACATTCTAGCTATGCATGGACTTCTGAGGCTAAAGGGACACTGGAGAAACTGTAATAGGTGTGACACCACTTGTAGATCATGAAATCACAGTTCTTAAAAACCCCCATAAGATGTGAGTAATGCATATATTCACATGCATCCCCATTGGTACATAACATTTACTGCAGAAGAGAATCAACAATTTCACTTATATCAATGACAGCCTTTTTCCTAGAATAAAAACCCCACCCTTTTAAAAAGATAGCCTCTATTCATTGACCCTAGGAAAGAAGCAAGCATGGCTTTTCTCCTCCTGTTGCTCAAGAGCAGCTTCAAAATAGCTCTTAGAAGACAAGAATTTTCCTAGCTCTGTGACCCAGAACTGCTCCTTTACTTTTTCTCCTTGCAAATGGATTGGTTTTCCAAATTAAACCACAAAGTACACCACCAGCATGAAGACAGACTCTTGACTTTACACTCCTTCCCCTCTGGCTCTCAACACAAGCATGCCTGAGGCCCTGTGGTTCTCAAAAAGGTCTTAGTAGAGACTGAAAGGAACGAAATTCTACCCTGCTTACCGCCTACCTATAACTACTACCTCAATGCCATTTTTCTATCACACGTACTACCTAATTTTCTCCAGTTCAGCTTTCATTCTTTTCAGCACCAAAATTCCTCCTGAAATTTCAGATGGCATCTTCCTTAGCGACGTTAGTATTGTTATACTTTAGCTTATTTTGTCTCCATTTTTTGATTCATTTACATCCTTAATCGTAGCATCATAGAATGATTAGAGTTAAAACTCTTAATCACCTTAAAAATCATCAAGTTCCAACCTCCCTGCCACAGGCAGGGACACCTCCCACTAGACCAGGTTGTTCAAAGCCCCATCCAGCCTGACCTTGAACACTCACAGGGACAGGGTTTCCACAACTTCTTTGGGCAACCTTTTCCAATGTCTCGCCACCCTCACAGTAAAAAATTTCCTTCTAGGATCTGATCTAAATTTCCCCTTTCAATTTAAAGCCATTACCCTTCGTCCCATTGCTACACTCCCTGACAAAGAGTCCCCCTCCAGCTCTCTCTCCCAAGTCCTTCTCCTCAGGGCTGCTCTCCAGCCATTCTCCGCCCAACCTGCATTTGTACTTGGGATTGCCACATCCCAGGTGAAGGACCCTGCACTTGGCTTGGTTGAACTTCATGAGATTTGCACGAGGCCACCTCTCAAGGCTGCCCAGGTCCCTCTAGATAGCATCCCTTCCCTCCAGCATGTTGACCACACCACACAGCTTGGTGTCTTTGGCAAACTTGTTGAGGGTACATTCTACCCCACTATCCATGTCTCCAACAAAGATGTTAAACAGCACTGGTCCCAGTACCAACCCTTGCAGAATGCCACCTGTCACTGGCCACCACTCAGACATTGAGCTGTTGACCACAACCCTTTCAGTGTGACCATCAAGCCAGTTCCTGATCCACTGAGTGGTCCATCCATCAAATCCACGACTTTCCAATTTTGAGACCAGGATAGTGTGCAGGACAGTGTCAAATGCTTGCAGAAGTCCAGGTAGATGACATCTGTTTCCCTGTCCTTGTCTACCAAGGTTGTGGCAATATCGTAAAAGGCCACCAAATTTGTCAGACATGACTTGCCCTGGGTGAAGCCATGTTGGCTGTCACTTTAAATTCCTTAATCATGAATCTGCATTGACCTGGGTGACAAAGGCACCCGAGTGAGTAACAGTTCACTACAGGAGCTACACATGCAACCCACAGTGCCAAAATAAAAAGGCTCTTTCTAACTAACTTTGGCATGAGAGCTCTTTGATCATCATTATTTATAAGGCCAATTAAGGACCCAAGTTGCTTGAGTATAGTAAGGTGAGTGTTTCCCTCCCGATCCACCATCCCATACTTTGCTGTTGTTTGGAAGGAACCTGTCAGTGGCTGTAGCTTCCAAGCCCAGACTTCAATTTTCTCCTAGCAGTCAGCTGGCAGAGAAGGTGACAGCCTGACAGCCTTCTGTTAGTACTAAAGCACCGTCTAATGCACCTGCTATCAGAGGTAATATTGCAGAGAAGCCTAGAGATAATTTTTCAATTTGCTGTCTAGTGAATCAATTGCAGCTCAGTAATCAAGACAATGGCTGTAAAATGCGATGCACGGAGTGTGTAAGTGGAGTGATGGCTTCACGCTGCAAATCTGAATCACAGCAGAGTAATACTTTTTTCCCTTAAGTCTATGGAAACCCCAGAAGGGCCTCTGAATTTAAATGGGTAGAAGCAAATTACAGCTGCTGATGCTTTTAAAGATTCTTCTTACCTCTAGTGAAACTAGCAGAGAAATTAGTGTAGACAGTAAAAGCAGTGTGCTGTGGGAAGGCATATTTGAGATTATACCTTCTTATAAAAGGACTGAAGGAAAAATTGAGAACTGATGTAAATTGGGCAATACCTCCAATTCACACTCACCACTGCTGCTCTTCACTTTGAAGATCTTTAAATGAAACATAGCATCCTAAAGGCAGCTATGTCATTGTCATGTCTGTCTCAAGCAAATAGTTTGGCTCAAGGTTCTGACTGGATTTTTGCTCTGATTATTAAGATATGTTTGTTTGAGGATGGAGGAAAAATAGGGTATATGTAACTTGTAAAGAAATAAGGCTATGAACTTCATCCTATGACCTTAAAATGCAACAAGGATTTTTTGTGTGTGTGCAGCGTTCTATCAGGTAAAAAGCAATTTCAGTTAGAAGCAAAGTCCTTCGTGTTTCCTCTGGTTGCCATGAAATAGGGATTCTTCTAAGACTGTCAAACTTCTAAAAGATCATTTGCGAGGCTCCAAACTTTGGCTGATTAAAAGGAGACTTCAATTTCACATAAAATTAGAAGAAAGGTTCTATACTCTGCACTTCTAGAGATTGAAAAGTCCTCCTGTATGCACTCATTTTTAATTCATTAATTGTTTATGGTTTTAAGTTTATATTCAAAAAGTTTACAGCCAAAAAGGCTGAGGATGCCATAACAATCTTCTATTTCCTTTTGTCTGAATTACACAGGGTGGGTAGGAAATTACATGTCTTTCTAAAGAAGTGAGATAAAAAAAAAGATAAAAAAGGAATGGATAACCAATCTCCATACTAATCTCAGAGTACAGGTAACTGAAGAAAGTTCCCCTAGTGAGAATAACTCTTGCCCAGAGGCAAGACCGTGCCACTACAGGAAAAAAATAAAGACATTGTTTTTAGCTGTTTACACAGTTTTGTTCTCCAGGCTTGGACAAAGCCACTCCTCTCTGAAAATGGAGCGTAACATCAACAGGAAATGTCCATATGTTCAAAAGGTTTTACCTAAAGGAATCTTAAAAGCTGAGCAGTTACAAAAATACAAGAAAAGGCCCATCAGCAAAGACAGACTGGTTTCCTGCCTAGAAGCTGGCATCAGTGTATCTTGTATGAACCCTGTAAGAAATGGTCTCCGTCTCAAACAAGTTAGAGCCTACTCAGGGAAGACAGAGAGGAAACAGTATTACTGGAATGCCATCAGAAAAGTGTTTAATCTGTTTAATTTGTCCATAGTGACACCAGGAAGTCCACAGCCAAGTGAATAATCCTTTGACCAGTGCTTTACCCACAAGCCTATCCTTCTCTTTAGCCCCTAAAGGAGGTGAGGTGTCTACAGGAGGTTTAAGTAGTTTTCTTTTATGCTGCTGAAATGAAGCTGAAGAACTATCTGCACCTTCCCGTGAAACAGTGTAAAAATTAGCAGACCAGGATAGATGAAGATAATACTACAGTCATACATGACATATTACCCACAGACATTTTCAAAAAAAGAAACCAGATGTTTGGCCACTTTGGGCAGATGCACCATTTTTGGAGGTAATAATTTAAATTAATTGTCAAAATAAGCATAATTGCACTTTAGCCTGGTAATTTATCTGCCTGGGAAAACAGCTTTTGCACAGTGAGCACTGCCTACTTTGTCTTCAAATGCTTAATAGAATTGACTCTGCAGGCTGTTAAAGTCCAGTTCATGAACACACAAGATTGAGAAAGATACTTTGAAGACTCTTCTGGTTTTATTACACTGATTTGTAGAACAGCTTTTAAAATCAGATGTCTAATCTAAAAGATAAATTAAGAATACTTGATCTAAAACCACCTATTGGATTGCTGGAGCTATCTTAGTACTGGATATTTGCTACAGGTATAAAACATTAAAAAAACCCAGCCCACTGTACTTCCAATTTAAATAATCTGTTGGCTTTGTTAACCATTTGTAAACCAGCACATGGGCCAAGTATCCATTCGTTTGTGTAAAGTTCCATGCCAAAATATGTGTCTGTGGCAAATTATTTACGGCAAAAGGGTTTTGCAAATTAAGAAAGGCATTTCTATGCCCACAAAGGTTGTTCCATGCATTTCCCAAGACCTTCATTTTCTCAGAGACATTGTCTGCTCCATGAGAAGTGCCACTGCAGGGACTTGTGTGAGAAAACAGACATGGTAGACTCAGGTTGGAAATAATAAGTACCATCTAAAATACCCCCAACCAGAAAAATCAACACCAAGACTATGTGGGACAGCGATTTAGGCCAGTGCATGAAACATTATAAGTCAATTTTGATTTTCTAGTATTCCAGCATTTTCTCTCCAATTTGGCCTGACCTGTGCTTACTCAAATATAATACTAAACACCTGAGGTCAGCGCTTGTCTCTGCAGCAGGGATACAAACCTTAGTCTCTTGCATCACAGGGGATTTCTCCCTCTTTCTCCAGTGCAATTCTTTCCTTTTCTCCCTTTATATGGACTGAGCCATAAAGTTTGTCTCTATTGCCCGGCATTTCCAACACGACAAAAATACTCAAGCAACCAAAACAGAAGTCATCTACTTTATTTATATAAATCCAGAAGACGGAGCAGTCATCTGGTGTCAAAGCTCACAGCATCTAGGAAATTCCTCTGGCAGGTTTCTTATAGCACTGTGCAAAGCTTTGACTGTTGTCAAAGCTGCTGCAATGAATCCCAGTTTGCTCTTGCCATGCTCTGAGCAAGGCAAGCCAGTCTTCTTTCCAAACAGAGTGTGCAACTGTGAGTTACATGTGGAATTAAGTACTCATTTGTCTTCAGCATTTCTTGATACCTTGCTTCTCTGATTCCACTGGTGACCAACAATCCCTTTCTTAAGCACCTAACCACTGTGTATTTCCTGGAAAGCCCAGGAACCTAGCTCCAGGTTGAATATTCCCTTGCTTTTTTGTCACCAAAAGGTCACTAATGCAACTGCAGCTCCTGAGCATGCTGGATAATTTGAGCCAAATACCATTAGTCGTATTAGCATATCAACACCAATCTGACAGTTTACCAAGAGTCTCCCCTCCTGGAGACCAATTAAGACAAGGTTAGTTCAAAAATTAAACTGGAACACTGCATACAGAAGGTGCTATTAAAAATGCATCCACATGACTAACTTGTGCAGTACCCATGCAGTACTTCCAGACTTTTAGGTTAGTTACATTTTACCCTTGAGCAGTTATTAGCATTTTATTGGACCATGTGTTTCATTCTGTCAAGTTGAACAGAAAAAAATAAAATAAAATGGTTTCCTCTCCAGCAGAAGTATCACCGTTTCTTCACTTTGTATTTTAAACAGAACTGCAAGTTGTTCTGCACTTAAAACAGAAGTTCACATTATTTCCTGTTTTGCCTGACCAAGGCAAGAAACTTTGTAACAAGAATTTTCAGTCAGTTAGGCAATTTTTCTGCAGTAAATTAATGGTTTTCACACTGAAGACTAAGTGCTCTTCTGTGGCAAAATCCCTTTCAGGCAACAACTTGGACTTGAGGGGTGCTAATAGTTTCTCTGGTTTCTGCAGAAGAATTTCCACAGATCACTGAAGACTGTCTCCTTGACTGACAAAACAGCAGGAGGAAGTTTAACTCCTTTGTAAAAATTCTGTTTTAATGTAAAAGAGATAAAAACAGTGTCTCAGTGTCTCCTAACCAAAGAGATCTCTAAATAGAAAGACACAAACTCCAAGAACTCTTTTAATTGAAGATTAAAGTCATTCAGCGCTGCACCATTATTTGCTATTTTGCATCACTCCTCATAACTGGGCTTCAACATTAAAAGACAAACGTTGCATAACATGTCTCAATGAGAAGATTTATTTGGTGGAATTCACTCTCAAATGAAGAATCCAGCACACACGCTTTCACAGAATCATGGAATCACGGGATCACAGAATGATATGGGGTTGGAAGGGACCTTTGGAGATCATCTAGTCAAAGGTTGCACAGGAATTTGTCCAGGTGGGTTTGAATGTCTCCAGAGAAGGAGACATGGACAGCCTGTTCCAGTGCTCTGTCACCCTCAAAGTGAAAAAGTTCCTCCTCATGTTTAGAAGGAGCTTCTTATGTACAAGTCTGTGCCCATTTCCTCTTGTCCTCTCACTGGGCATCACTGAGAAAAGACTGACCCCTTCCTCTTGACACCCACCCTTCAAGTATTTATAGGTGTTGATCAGATCCCCCCTCAGCCTTCTCTTCACCAGACGAAAAAAGACCAAGTCCCTCAACCTTTCCTCATAAGAGAGATGCTCCAGGCCCCTCATCATCTTTGCAGTCCTCTGCTGTGCCCTCTCCAGCAGATCCCTGTCCTTCTTGAACTGGGGAGCCCAGAATTGGACACAATACTCCAGCTGCGGCCTCACCAGGGCAAACTAAGAGGGGCAGGATAACCTCCCTTGACCTGCTGGTCACACTCTTCCTGATGCACCCCAGGATGCCATTGGCCTTCTTGGCCACAAAGTCACATCGCTGGCTCATGGTCATCCTGTTGCCCACCAACCACAACGATTTCCCTTCTCTGTATTCTTCCACACTCACCTACCTGCAAGGAAATGGCTGACTGGGGATCACAGGAACAAAGCACTGAATCAATATCCCATAGAGGTAGTGTATGAACTACTCTGATTGTATGTGCTCAAAGTCATCACCAGTTCTTACCAACACCCATGAATGCACATTTAGGGTTTCTAAGGTGATGCTGTTTAGCTTTGATTTTGAGCCAAAAAAACCCCCAGGAAAACAGCTATACAAAGTCCAGTTTATCTTTAAAACTTCTGCCTCAGAGAGCCATTTTCACTTGCCTCAGGTCATTCACCCCCGAGAATAGCTATCATAAATTCACACCACTGACATTTCAGCATGAAGAAGGGTTTGATTTTGATAAAGATACAGACAATTAAAACAAAATAAAGTAAAGGGACAGATAGCAGTTGGAAGTTACCTCAGCTTTAACCAAAAAGACAGGAGAGCTTCTTCATAAAACAAAGCAGCCGACCTCCATGTATTTATACCCTGTCTCGGCACTCTTGATACCCTCTCTGCAAGGTGCCAGCTTGTTGCAGTCGCTTCCCCATTGATCTCTCTCCCGCATCTCTGGAAAGGTCAAGTAGGATGAGGGCCCTTTCCAGTGCTCTTTCAAAGCACTTCATTCCCTTCCAGAAAGGGCGAAAGCTCTCAGGTGACAAGCTCATTAATTCAGTCTTTTCAGCTGTGTAGAACTGTGACATTTATAATTTATTCTGAAAGGAAAATAAATATAATTTAATCCTATTGAAGACATCACCACATCCCTTACCAAAATTTTGTATTCCACTGGCTTTTTTTTATTCAGATGGCACTTCAAATGTGTCAGATGAACACTTTGTTCCTAAACTAAGTCAGTCAAGTTGCATCCTGCGTTTACCTCTTTCAAAGATGGCTTCAGTGCTACAATACACAAATAACATATGTATAGTAGTTCACAGCAGTGGCTACAAACTCCTAAACAGAGCTATTGCAAATTATTATTTTAGGACTGCTACTGAAATATGTGTAATAAAACAAGGGGTTTGGTTTCTTCCCATGAGAGCGCTGCTTCACAAACAGTGGTTACTTATTTTAGTCATCCATGATCAAGGTTTAGCTTATTTTATATCAAAATAATTAATTTTGTGTATTTAGAAAAGAACAGATATTCTCCTTCAGGAAATGTGAAGGTCATCCTTGCAAGTAAGATATATATTTAAGAACATGAGTACTGCAGAGTGGTTAAGTTTAGGAAAACTTTCAATGCAGTAAATATGTAGAATAATTTCTGCTAGATGTCCAGGGCTTAGACTTAATGAAAAGCCAAATGCAGACAATTTTTTTCTCATGTTCAAAATTGCCTTTGCTTTCCTTAGATGCAGAAACACACAAGGATTGCTATCTCCATAGCAGGATGGGACCTTTGTAATGGCTTTAAATGGACACAGCTGAGTAAGCTATTAAAACAGGTCTAGTTCAGTTGCAGTCTGTCTGTCAGATAAAGGGATTCTGTATAAAGTCTGCCTTCTGTCAAAACCAGCAACCAGAGCAATTTTTCAACTGAAGGCACCTTTCCCTTAGGCCAAAGCCAAACATAACCATTTACCATGCAGCTCCTCACAGCAGAAGGCTGTGACAGCTGTATAGATGCTAGTGCAGTTTTTGAGTCTAAGCCTCCTTGATAATTAATACCTCTTACTTTTTTCAGTGGCTCAAGATGTCGTAGATCCTTTGGAGATATAGCAACCCTTTAATATAATGGCATTTAAGAATCACAGTGATTTACTGTAGCATTTCATCAAACTGCTCTGCATGTGTTTCTAGAAAGACAATGTCTTTTCCAGTCTCATGTTCCAAAGTCATCATCTCTTGTCCTCTGCTGTCCTCACAGCCATATCAAATAATTTATTTTAACAGCAAATCAAGCACCAGCCAAGGCCTAGATAATTTTCAAGCCCTATTACTCTTGCTGTAAAGCTATTTCAGAACTTTAATGCTGTGATGGTTTATAACTCTCTTCAGTGTTTACTAACCTTATATACATCTGCTCTGGTGCAAACATCGTGCACCATGCAAGTGCCAGGTCCTGCCTAAACCTTATACCGTCTTTCTTCTTACATTATGTTTACCACCTTGATGCATTTAAAATTGTTAAACATTTTGGTTTTCAGCATAATCTGCCTAAACTAAGTCAGCCAAGTTCTTTCAAGAAAATGAGCTCTTCATGGGTTCTTGAGGAGGTTATTCAGGTTTGAAAGCATCTTTCCTGGTAATGGCTACAGGAAGTGCCTATCAGTCATCTTACAACTGCTTCTGCCCTTTCCATGGCACTGGTGGCCAAGTAGTGTGGCAGCTAATACCTCCTCACTCGATTATTTTATTTCCTCCAAAATGTTTATTATCCCCAGGTTTTTTTTTACATAGCAACACACAAAATTGTTTTACTGTTATAACTCCAGTCTTACTTGTTTCTGGTCTACATACTAATCTTAAAACTTACTACACATAGGCAGTATTTCCCAAATTTTCTCAGTGTTCTCCAATTGTAGTTAATGAAAATATTTTAAGCATACCTGAAGTCTGTGCTTGCAAAAATACCCTGATAACATTTAATTAGAATTTCCCTTGTTGCAAGGTGTGCCCTTTGCCTTTCATCCTACAGCCATACACCTCCATGAAGAGTCTGGCTCCGCCTTAACTTCATCTTCCATGAGTCCCACATTTTTCCACGGATTTGTGTCTTCTCATGTAATGATTTACTCCATAGAATCATATCAAGTGTTTTACTGAACTGCAGAGGACTAATGAAAAACAACCCCATGGCAGCCTGACACAATCTACTGTTAGCAAACACACACATCACATTTTACCTCTTTTTCCACTTATGTGCAAGGCTTATTTCAAAGTTGGCTATAAAGGCTTCTATATTTTGACAGTCAAGTGGATCTGTAGCAATCTGGATCACATTTTCTTTCTTTAGTAACATATGTGCTATTTTCCCATTACTTTAGGAGTGCGTCTAAGCTTTTTAAATCAAATAGACTTCTGTTTCCAAACATTCTCATAGAAAATTTTTATTTTAGCCTCATTTAACTGCCTTCTAACTGCATTACTGTACTTAACTGCATTACTTTACTGAAGACTGAGGCAAACTGTTCCCTTTGTTCTGGTGCCATACTAACACCACCTCTAATTGCTAGCGCATTTCTACTGCACAGTACCATTGTATCATCACTCATTCTCTTTAGTTACTGCTCTTTCAAAGCAAGTCAGCTACAGCAACTTTTGGCCAACTGTAAGTCCACTTAATAGGCTGCAGTAGTTATTTACTCTTTAGGTTTAAACCCTTTAAACTAGTTCAGTTCTACCCCTTCTTTTTACCCAGCAGGTCCCACAACTCTTGTTAAAGATAAAATACCTCCAGATACCATCAGCTGCAAAGCCTCCACCTTCACATCAATGCACAGCTCTCAAGTAGTGTGTGAATTACCACCAAACTGAGCAAAACCCACACAGATAAATTAGTGCACCCTCTAGAAAACATAATTACCTCTTCAGCAAGACCAAGTTTGATCTAAACATCCTTATTTACTGCTTTCTATTCCCCAGTCACCTCAGTAACCGCCAGCTGCTTGGCTTTCTAAAGCTCTTCCCTCTGCCCCATCTCCACTCAGCAGCCAGCTCTGAGATACCTTCAAAAGTAGGGAGCTTCATCATGTCAGCTTCAAGGTTATTGGTTTATTCGTAATGCATAACTCCTAAAAGGGAACTGAACTGCAATCAAACCCACCACTGTACAACACACAAGCAAAATTCCCTTCACCCAAAGAAACCAGAATGGCTGCTTCCTAACCCCAGACAAGCCTCGGGCAGATTCCTGGGCTCACCATGGCCCACTTACTATCCACCCCCCAGAAAGTAGAGGATGCAATGGCCAGCCAGGCAAGCCTGGTCCACTCAGAGGCCCATGAAAGCAGCAGGGCTACTGGGAGGCAGCTGGACCACTGCTGAGGCCTCAGCCAACCGAGAAGATAGTGAGCACCCTGGTATCACCACATCAGTGCCTGATCCAGGACAGATGGCATCAGCAGTACCCACCACTTCACATTATTACTGTAATTCTTGCTGGCCCATCTCTGTGGAAGAGCACCCATCACTTTTCCAGTGCTCTTCCCATCTCTAACTTCTGTTTACTCAGAATTACATGTTTTCTCCCCGGACCATGGAAACAGTTTTAACAGCTCTCACTATTTTTCCCTCCTAATCTTCCAAGTTAGTTGGCTCTTCAGGATTTTTCAGTTTCCTCCTCTCCTCTCCTCTCTCCTTTTCCCTGGCCAAGTATTACAGTGTTAAAGCAGTGGGCAAAACCGTATCTTTTTCTCAAATAAGTTGATGACCTTTTATTCCCTATTTCTCTGTCTTCTCATGTGTGCAAACATTATCAGCCACACCTGATGATAAAGGAGAGTTTTGGATGACTTCTGTGGCAGTCTTTATTGACAGCTTTCCGGAAGAAAAGCAAGTGGGCTCAAGTGCAAGCTCAGAGAGATTTTCCCCCTGAGTCAGCCTGGGATTCTCAGGCCAAAGAACTTCCAGCACCAGCATATAACCAGTGTCTGTTTTGGGAAAGTTCTGTCACCTATTGATTGGAAAAAAAAAAAAAAATCACTTCAACTGGCATTGCAAAAGTCTGCAAAGCCTTAATTTTTCTACACACAGTCTATCTTAATTTGCAAATAGCACCAGATAAATTCTGATAGGCCTTAGTTTTAAGCTGCTGTTAAATTTTCTGCCTCTAACATTCAAGTCTACAACATACTCTAATGCCGTCTTGGCTGGTGACTTTTGAATGTATATTACTGTGTTGGACAGAAAAACTCTTTTCTTCTAAGCCTTTTTCCTATATGATAGACAAGTTACTGAGCTCTCTTTGAGGGAAAAAATTTTCCCCAATTAATCCAAAATCAGAAAACATGGCCAAAACCTGAATCTAAGTGATGCTGAATTTCTAAAATACATATACTAGGTTTATGGCAGATACAACACCTTGAACCAAGTTTCAAATTAAATCTTTGTGAGCTCTCAGAAACTTTGTAACTCAAATTTTGTAGTATAGGACCACCTAAAGCTACATCAGCATTAGTCACTAAGAAGTGTAATACGGAACACAAAGTATTTCCTCATATATTTCTTTTGTTGATAGGTTGTTGTAGGGCAACACCAGTAATTTAAGAAACAAGTAAACTAAAGCTTATTTCAGTATTTGTTTTGGTTATATTCTTTACTAATGCAATCTAGGAAAAGTGGTTTGCACTATCCTTTTTACAAGATACAATTTGAATGCATTGCAATAAAAACTTCAATTAACTAGCATCATTTTACAGAAGAGAATTTTTATAGCTTCAGTTTTTCTGAATTCTGAATGTGCTCATTATCAGCCAAATCACATAATACATATTAAGAGCTCTTAAAGGACACTAAGTCAAAAGTCTTAGAACACTTTCATCAACTAAACCTTGTAACACACTGACCACCCAGGTATTACTGACTTTCCAGCGTGAAAATCAACACCTAAATTTAAACATTAAAAAGATGTTAAGTGAGTTGCTCATGGTCCCAGAGTAGATAATAGTCAAACCTTGAGCTCCTGCATTCCCAGTTGCTGAACAAAAAGCCAGTGCACTTCTGCATACACCAGGATTGTGAAGTCTTCTCATGAATAGGAAGGGGAGAGAATAAACACAACCAAGATTGTTTCCATTTCCTTAGTGAACAGAAGCACCCTCAGATTCCCTGAAATGCCTTACAACAAATTCTCAACCATACAGACAATTCATTGAAACTGGATTGACAGTGGCTACAATTTCTGACCTTGACTGAGGGAAAGGCTGTGTGGTGCTTAATTGCTGGTTGGGGTTAAACCATGACAGTATGCTTTGGAAAAAGACAAGCTAGCAAAATTTAACCACTCATGTTTCATCTGTGCACCATCTGCATAAGTAACAATCTCCATTTGTCAGAAGAAATTAAGACATTGCTTTTGTGTGACTGCAAAAATAAGCTGGCATTTCACTCAGTGATTAAACCGTAGTAATTTGATGCCCTTCATGCTGATCATTGTTATATTGTACTCTTATTATTTTTCTTGATACTTTAAGTACTCCAGATTGGGCAAAAGAGTATAAACTATAATATGCAGAAAGCAAACTATTATTTGAATCATTATGGATGTTTCTCAGTTTCAGTAAACTGTTTACAAAACACTTAAAATCTAGGGGTAGGTCTTCTGTTTCTACAAATCAGTGCTGCTCCATTGCCTTCAGTGAAGAAACAGTGATTTACAGTCCTTGAGGATCAAGCTTATAATACTTGTTTGTTTTGCTCTGGTTTGCAGAGATGGGAAAATCAAAAGAGATTGTTAGATCCTTGGAAGTACAGAGATTTTTAGCTTGTAAATGTGCTGTGTTAGAGCAGTTAGAACTAACACCTGTGAAATGGATAGCAGTTCCTTTACTAGAAGGACTTTTAAATGTTATAGAAACTAATACTGTGCTTTCTTATGCAGACAGTCAAAAAAATTTCTTACTTCAAGACTTCAGTAAAGTTGCTTGACTGGATTCATTTTAAAAAAATTACAAAACTATCCAGCCATACTTAGAAAATATTCATGCCACAAAACTTTAATCATCTCTGCTCATTTCTCTTGTGCTATTCTCATTCTTTTATGCAGTTATTTACTGTGTTTATATGCAGGATGTGGGAAGTATTACATTAATTTCTCTCCTAATATTTTATATGCATTACCTACAAAATTGTAAAATATATAGAAATATTAACTAGGTGTTTTTGTCAATTATCCCAAACATCCTTTGATACATATAAATTTGCTGGATATTTTGCTGCCTAGAATGATTGCAGTAGTGTAGAGGTAAATCTTACTTCTGTTATTCAGTTCTACATCAGCCTGATATATGCAGGCTTTAATGCCTTTCTGTAGTGTACTAGGATCCACCATATATCTGAATGAGAAAACCAATTACAGTAGTACAGAGAGAGCTATCCTACATCAGCAGCTGTCCTCTGGCTTTCTTTTAGAGATAAAACAAGGAGACAGTCCACTTCAGAAAATGCAGATGTTCAACATCCACTCCCAAACTGCTCAAGTTCTTGTATTAAAGCTGGAAAGTTTCTGAAAAGTTCCTGGTCAAAGTTTAAACAGGGAATTGTGTTGTGAGTGTTCATAGACTGGAAATGAACAAATTGACCAAAAAGAGAAATAAAGAGATGACTTCAAGTGTTTACTATCTCTCTGGATTGTCCGTGAACTTTACAGCCAGAGTAAGTTAAATAATTTTATGTAAACACTTCTCATCCCTTCTGCTAGCTTAGGAACTTGTGGTAGTCAGGACAGAATGACAGTGACTAACACATGCCTGGTTGATAGTCTGAGATCTGAAGGTCTCTGAAGACACTGGAAAGGATGAATCACTCATGTAAACTGGGATTAATATTAAATTTCAACGGCAGGTGGCAGCAAACCCCTAAATATATCTGCAGTCTCACCCAGGTAATCATTGATCCATATACAAAGAAGGAAAAACATGCTTTAGCATATTAGAAATAAACAAAACTATATTTAAAAATGAGAACACATTCACTAAATTAGAGGGTGACATAGCTCACAGTAACATGCAGGATTTTTTAGAAACATCCAAATGCCAGTGGATGATGAGAGGTGACAGCTCCCCAGTGAAGGTGCCAATCACTTGCATAGAGTCCCAGAAAAAATGACAGTGAGCATGGACTGTAGATTCTCCCTGCCTTCTGTCAGCCCCTCTAGCAGTCACTGCAGCTTTTCAGTTAGCAGCAGGAGGAAGAAAGTCTGGTAAAACAGGACACTTACATGTCCTTGCCTCATAATTTAATTGAAAATAATCAAGGGACAGCTACTGAGGATACTATTATTGAGACGGAAAACAGTCAAAATAGGGTCAGCAAAATTTCCAGCCAGGAGACTGGCCTCAACACCTACATGCTGGGAGCAAACCAACAGAAGGTGAAGAAATTGAAAGAGCAAAAACTATGAAAGGCAATCCACATCTGCCTTCAGAGAGGAAACAGATGGTGTGGCAGAGTACATGCACCCCAGCAAGAGAAGGTCTTGTAATGAAATCGCTGAGTTGGGGGTGTGTGCTACAAGTAGCACTGGTGGGACCCTGAAGCCAGAGGGGGAGATGATCTGAATGCAGCTTACATTAGGTACGTTAGTGAAAAGGTGATCTTGAAGAACAAAAGGAAAAGATTCCCCCAGGATACAACCTAAATGGTGCTTTGCTAGACTGTCTTTCCACAAAGCCTGAAATTGTTCAATGGCCTTGGGCTATGGGGACAAGTTTGTCTCATCAGTTAAACATCTGGTTCTTTGTTTCTGTACTTTTCTGAGACAACTTACAACAGTAGACATACAACATTCAACCCATCACTGAAACAAGGAGCAGTGAGACAATGTATGTGTGGACAGAGATCAGATCAGCTCTCACATTTTGAGGGGAATTTAGGGCTTATTTTTATTATCCTTTCACCTAGGGGTGCCCTGGACCCATGCATCGCCCAAAGTCAAGCCAACAACTATTCATCCCTGTTGTTGACTAAGCCTTTTTCGTATTCAGACAGGCCTATACAAATTGAAGAGGTGTATCCACACCCTTCTAAAGCATTAGGTGAGTACCAGTTATAGGTAATTATTAGCAAAGTCTCTGAAATCTCACTCTTCACAGGTCATCTAATCTTCAGTCATCACTGTTTGATATGGCACATTCCAGGCACAACCCAATTTGCATCTTGAGTAACATCTTTAAGTCTCATTTGGGAAAAAAAACAATTTTATTTCCATCGTCAGGCATAGAGTTGAACAAATTGGTTGAGTTCTAGAGAAGTGACAAACAACTGCACTCGCTGGATGGTACTGTGAGGCTACAGCCTCTGGAGGACCATTAAGACTATTGTCTCTAAGTTGAATTTGCACTATCTTGTTGTATAGCCATTACCATTCTGTGGGTTACAGCCTTGAGCTTATTCAGTGACTACCTAAGGCCCTCTTGGGAAGGAAAAGCACGTGTTACAACTTTTGTCAAACCTTTGCACTGAATCCTGGCAGTCTTCAAATATGTAGCTTTTCCTCAGTCTGTCATAGCAACATGGTTTTTGTATCCTTTCTTCTCCCCTCCAGCATGTGTTTTAGCAGCAATGACCTTTTCCATGTCTCTAAATACTGCCTCCGAGCTGCTGGGGCCCAGTGCTTGAAACAACGTGGCTTTTTGGGTGCAGGACTCTAGAGGCTATTCATTAGGTTGATGTGCTTTCCGTTTTTGAAAAGTAACTCTAAAATGTATTCTGCTTAGAATGCTTTTCCCTAAACTGAATTAGGTGAGCCAATAATAACACAAAGAAATATGCAACCCACATACGTGCACATCACAATATTCCCTGGGAAAACTAAACAAAACCAGAATAAAATCTGTATTAAAACTGAGCAGAGCTGATGCAAGGTTTTTTGCTGCCCTAGGCAGATAAAAATTGCTGTCCTCTTTCCTTATCAGTATTTGCTCTCTTTGAAAATTTTCCACCCTGCTCTGTGCAGCTGTTACCTCTTTGGGCTCTGACAGATGTCCTCTGCCGAATCTTGTAGGGAGATCTAAATCCTCAGATATCTGCACTGTCCCTGTGCCAGGGGATGATGGTTCAGCAGCAGCAGTGGAAGAAGGGGATGTGTGTCTGCGTTGCTACTGCCCTGACCAAAAGCCAAAGCTACTGGCACAAACCCAAGCAGAGGGCACCCTAACTAACAGGAATTAACAACAAAGGAAAAAATTATGCCTCAAAACCAACAGTATACCTGAAATACTGTTGGAAACTGCAGTCTTGCTCTTATCATGTCAGTCCTTGTCCCTTTAGTCTTTGGCTCTCAGTCACCTCATCTACAACATTTATCTCTGGTGTGACAGTTGAGCAGTGCCAGCCTTAGTACTGATGAAAGGAAAGATTTCATAATGCACATAAGACACAGACACAAGTCAGATTCATGTCACATTTGTCACATATAGTAGATTTTGGAAATGCAAGCAGGTTCCCACTTGCAGATTTGCAGATTCAAAATGCAGGTATTTTTGTTTCTGAGTTGCCACACATTTCTGACAATAGTTCCTTAAAGTTCCTTGAAAACAAAACAGCTGGTTCCTTCTGAAGACTGTGGGGTCTTCATCAGAGCCTCCTTACAACACAGATTAATGCATAGGTATTACTGGCAGTGAAGAGCAATAGATGAGTAGCACATGCCTTCCCCAGGCAACTTATTTTGAGAAAAAGTATCAGTTCTGATACTCACAGGTTTGTAGTTTCAGTATTATTTAACTTTCTAAATACAGACTGTGAGACTAAGTAGCTTAAAAGGCAATTGTAGTTTTTTCTTTACAGTATTTCCTGTGAAAATATTAGGGTGGGTTTTAGTATTTCTACCACATCTTGCAATTTTTTTCAGAGTAACTCTATGGAAATTATTTATAACTACAAATTGATAAATAAAACAGCCTTAGGGAAAGCTGAATGTGTGAGACTGTAAATACAAAGAAATGATTTTCTTTAAATTTTGTATATTTTACATGCTTTTTAAGCAAAATGCTCAATTCTTAGAGACATATACTAGATTCACTTTTCAGCATTTTTTATACCAGAAATACACAGTGAGGCAGAATTTTCCTTTTCCTTTTCTTTCTGTTTTGTGCTTATTTACAGTATAAGTTACTGTATATGCAATTAATTTATGTATGTTTAGCATAAGCCTGCTTATGCATATCTGTTGGCACTTTTTAAAAAGAAGCTTTACAGTACCAGGAAGCCACACTGCTCACAAGACAGATTTTCAGAAAAATCTGACTTATTTAAAACTGTCAGCATTTGTATGTTCAAGGCTGATGGGTTTTGCCTATAGACAGTGAGTCAGAAATACAGCCAGGCCTGCAGTCTGTAAGAAGGTACACAGGTCCCAGAACACTTTCCCTCCCAGGACAACAAAAGCTCTCCTTTTCCCGTCATGTTGCTCAGGGCTGACAACATTAATGTCTCACAGACTAGGGGGATAGAGCTTGGAAAGGCAGGAAGATGCTGGGAGGTTTCGGTGTGAAGATTAACTTGTGGGCAGACTACAATCCTCTTCTGTGCATTTCAGTAGGCAACTGAGGCACGTGCTTCTCTTGGGCTATCTTTCAAGGTCAGTAAATACAGATCAGAGGCCCACAAGCACTGCCTCTGGGAAGAGAAGGCACCCAGCAGGAGGAATACAAAAATATACACATTGCAGAGCTCTTGTCTCTGGGTGCTTTCTCTTCCATACTCTTTCATCCAACAGAGAAGATCTTTAGGTGAATATACCACATCACGCTGAAATGCAATTCCTTGGCAGATTAAACCAACCTAAATGTGGTGCTTACGTGGCCAGAAAGGGAGCTGGACCGTTTGAAAATTAATCTTACTTAACAAAAAACAGTAGTTAGCTCTTGGCTGATCCCTATACCGGTGCAATTTCCACAGATGTGAACACCTACAGGAAGAAGGCTGCAGGAACATGCAGCCAGCAAAGAGAAGACAAGACTGCAACAGCTTAGACTAGATAAGCTTCGACTGCAACAAAACAGTTTTACTTCCAAGATAATTTAAGCCAATACAAGTCAGATGCTGCAAACCTGCCCATAGCTTTGCATTGCTCTCTCATACAGCTGCCCATAGTGGTCATACTGACCTTCTGACAAGTCAGTTTGAAAGGCTCACTTAACAGAAAATAAAATCTCTATCCCTTTCACTACACAAAGTAGCTCACAATGGGGTAAGTAAAAAATCACATGCCAAAGAAAAGTAAAGTAAGAGTGTGCAGCTGAAGGAAAGAATGAAATGCCATGGGACCATAATAGCACCAGCCTAGCCCTCAGTCGCTACAGAGTTGCATACCCAAAAGTGATAGTTAAATGAACATTTTAAACCAGCAGAAATTGGCACTGCTACCAAAAACAGCATCTCTGTCCACCACCCAGCCCCTGCCCTGGTGCTGGCACAGCCATTTATGCTGCCCTCCAGCGAGCCTTATCAGAGAACAGATAGAGGTTAAAAAGCCACCTTTCGAGGATGAGTTTTCTGATCCAGTGTGCAAATTCTGAGAAAAATAACTTTGAAATCAAGATCACAAGCATTAATTGGGAAGAGGATGTGCTATATTTTTCATAATAAAGTGCAAACTCAGAACTGAGCTGTGGAATTTTTGGTACCTCTCTAATTTCGCACTATGAAATGAGTGCATTTAAACGGCCTCCACAGCAAGAACTCTGTGACTGGAGTTGGTAACAAAACTACATATAGAAGTAGTACCTTACTGTCATGTGCAAGGAATACCTTTTTCTGATTTTTTAACATCCATTTCCTAAATTTTAACAGCAACAAAAAATCCATTTGGGCTTCTACATTAGAACGCAATATTAAAAGATATGACCACATGACATTTATCAAATAATGCAACTATGTATTTGCTCTAACTTTAAGCATACTTGAGGCATTTCATACTGATAACTTAGTCCTGCATACTTACACTAATTTCATTGTGGTAATGGTCCAGTACTTTTCTTATTGCTTGGCTGTATTACTCCCGATTTAATTCCCCAAGAATGTATTTAAATAACATTAACACAGTCTATGTACCACATATTTCTTTTATGCTAGCTATACAACCCTCCTTAGGTAAAAAAGCAGGCAGTGAACTGTGAAACTAACTTGCACAAATAGGTGACCTATATTTGCCAGAAAATTTTCATGGCTCTTCTTCCTGTGCAGATAATTTTAGCATGTTCTGTACTTTCCACCTATGTGACATCCATGAGCACTGTGTAGGAAACAGTCCCACACAGTATCACAAGATATTATACCTTCTGTCTCAGATATGAGAAAAAAATTGTGTGATATTACTTAATGAAATGTGCATAAATCAAGGAGTGCATCATTATACATACTGACAACAGGATGTGCTTTTCTTGATATCTTCATATATAAATATATATCCTTCCATACAGTGTTGGAAAGTATTTTCCAATGCAATTTTTTTTCCCTGTTGTCAAAGGCAGCTCTGAGGTGGAGCTCTGTAAACTCCAAACTTCTGCGCATGAACTTGGCATAGCTAGACCTACCTGTTGCCTGCAGGAATTGAAGTCACCCCAGTACAGCTGACAAGTGAGCACAGTGTCAGGCACATCTCATGGGTCTGCCCAGGAGCAGCCCCCAAGCAAGTCAAAAGCTGGTGGTCACGCAGTTGTGCAGCGAGATGGGAGGCACAGCACACTATCTTCGGCCACGTCAGAGACCACTCTTTCTGCAGAATATAGAATTCACATTGATATAGGTAAACATATAAATATATAATTCTATAATTATAGAGCCTCACCTTGAAGTTCTGTATCTCAGCTTCTCCCATTTTCAATACACTTCATAAAAGTCATGAGGTACTTCCCAAAGTTCTTAGAAAATTCTTCCAAGCCTCCTAACTCCTGTGATTTATAGCTCTATGTTTGCTCATTCTTTTTCTAAGCATCTGAACTCCAAATGCATGACTAACAATCTCTTTTTTAAAACTATATGCTTTCTTGGTTTTAATAAATCTCTTTTTTTAAAATATGTGCTATTTACTAAAGTAACATGTAATTTTTGAGGTCTTAATAGTATTACCAAATAGAAATTAATTTTCCCGATAACAAGAAAATATATTCACTAAGACTATTTCATGCCACATTTTACTTTGCAATTTGGGCATCTTAACTGCACCTATACAGCCTGGCATGCTTTTCAACTTTTAGCATTCAGAAGTTGCAAGTTAGTTACAGTCAAAATCATTATATCAGATTGTTATGTCCATTTCAGCCATTCATAAACTCAGAAAATTACTGATGTTACTGAATAGTGCAATTGAAGATTTCCATTTGTTTATTTATTGTTCTGGCAAAATGTATACACACATTAACTTAAGCCATTGACTCTTTTTTGCAGTGATATAGCAGAAATCAAGTTGAAGCCCTTAACCATTATTGTCTTCTCTCTGTATATCAGATGTACAATTACCAGAAGACACAAATGATGTGCGTCAGCAGGAAAGGACATTATTTTCTATAAGAATAGCTGTAAGTGGGTGGATGGCTTTAACCATGACTGAACAAACTAATTTGTAGCATTGTACAGCGATGAGCAATGAAAGAAGAAATTTGGGAAGCCTCCAATTGTTTGTGCTAAAACTGTGTGGGCTGCCTCAGACTGGGGAGAGAAACAGCCTTGAATTCATAAAAATTTGCTTTCACTTCTTCTCTTTGTTTGGCCATTTCTTTCAGATTTCAGATGGTTACCAGGCCTGACACAAAACCATACTAGAAATAACACGTGTGGGAAAGGACTGGTGATAATCCCAGTGGGTGTAAGCCAAGGGAATTTCAGCCCTTCCAGCCACCACATTTGGAAAGTGCTACCTGTACCACAGCAGGCATTTGCAGGATGCTCACACTTCTTTGTGGCAAAGCATCTGAGCTCCAAGTACTAAAAATCAGAAAAAAAAAACCAACCTAAAACTTCCCCTGAAAATCAATTACCGGTAAGTATGGATATATCGATGTATTCCGCGAGTCTTTCAACGCCCCCGAGGGCCCTCACGGGGCGTGGGTGGACAAGGAGCTGCATGTTTCTCCACAGGCCAACGGCAGCACCTGCCACCCCGAGTCGCCCGGGAAAGATTAATGGGCAGCTCCTACACACCTTGGAGGAAGAGGCCACGCTTTAACACCACTTGGCGCAACAGGAGTGGAGGTGACACAAGGGTGGGGACGGTTCCAAGGCGCCCGCCACTCCACGAAGGCCGTAAGGCAACCACGGGAGGCACTTGCTGAGGCGCCAAGGCGCATGCGCGTACTCGGGGCGGCGTGGGAGGGGCCCCAAGGGGGCCTAGCAACCGGGGGGTGACCATAGCAACGGGCCGGCGGGCAGGGCCGAGGCGGGGGCCGGGTGGGAAGATGGAGGTTCTGAGAATGCTGCGGCCTCTGGGTAGGGTTGGTTCTGCCGCCGGGCTCGCCTACGTTGTGGTTCGCAAGGGGTTGCTGCCTGTCTTTATGGCTCGTTGTTGTGTTGGGAGAGCCCGGAGCTTGGCAGCAGGCCGGGAAGGGGGCGCGGGTGCCGCCGGGGGTGGCAGGGGGAGGTCCCTGTGTGCCGGGTTTCAGTAAGGCGGACATCACTGAACCCTGTCTTGGAGAGGGCCGTGTTGGAACAGAACACAGAGGGAGCAACCGTCACTGAGAACTTGAACGCTGCCAAGAAAGGGCTTATTTAAAGCGGTATTGGAGTTGTATTTTGTGCCATGAAACCGTTAACGTGAGTGGGATTTTATGATGCGCTGTTTCCTCTGTGTAATCAAACCAACCTCAAAAAGTTCAGTGGGGCATCTCCAGAGAGGTTTTTTGGAAGGTAATTTTTTATTCTACTGCAGGTGGTGTGGAATGGCTCGTCCTTGGCGTGTGGACTGGCAGCCTTTGTTAGGAACATAAATCCTATGTAGAGGCATTTCCTTCATCCCACGTCAGCCTGGAAGGAATGTGTGCAGGAGAGGGCACTGAGGTTTTGCCATCGTGCTAGAAATTTTCTCTTGAAGTTTTATTTTAAATCTTGCTGAGAACTTTCATATTCACAAGCATCTTCTGAACAGCACCTTGAAAATAGGGACTGAAACCCTCATCTGTGACTTCATAATGGAATGTCAGGAATAGAGAAATGCTACTTTTGCTCATAGTAGTCACTGCTGTAGATACGTTTCAGATTAGGCTGTTTCCTAAATTGCTGACTGGCACATAAAAAAAAATTATTTTCTAGATGAAAGCTGTTCTGTAACCCAGGATGCCACCTTCTACAGAGAATATAAAATGTTATTCATAGGTGTCATGCGCAAAGAGCTTGTTCTGGTTAGAAACTTACTCCATTTGCTTCTTTTTGTCCTTTTGATGGCAGGCACGTAGCTGTTCATTGTTAAGGTAGATGGACCCAAGGGTACCTCCGTATCTGTCTACTTCTTCACGTAAAATGATATAAAAGTAGACACTGAACAGAACTAGAGCAAAGACTGATCTTTCTGGGACTCTCACAGGTATTTTTTACTGTGAAATGCCAAGTGTATTCTGCTCCTGTCTCCAAAGTCTTAGTGGACTCCATATTAATATATAAGCAGTCTAAAATGGGCATAAAATTTCCTAAAATAATTCCTTCTATTGTCAGTCAAGGAAAGAAATAATTCATTCACCATGGCCCAACAATGTTCACTGAGACAGAGCAAAGACAGCCCCAGGTTACTTGAAGTGACCTAGTTTCATCCTATATATTCACCACAGAGCAGCATTAAAAATTCTCTGACAAGTCAAAGAAAGACTGAAATTTGAAAGTGGTAAACAGGAAATTTTACAGCAGGAAGAGGCAGCCAAATAACATGGTTACTATTAAAAATATTGTAATATCAGCTTGAAAAAAACTTGGGTAGTTTTTATCCCTGCAAGTGTTTGCAGTGGGCAGTTCATTAGTAAACGTGAGCTCCTTCACCCCTAAATGAATGAATTCTTGTGAGTTTGGGAATCGGGAACGCAAGGCTGACAGGGTGCCAACGTTATCAGGGAGATCGCAGCTACTTTGTGTCAGTCTTTCTATTGTGAATTTGCTCTGCCAAAACCTTACAAAAAGAATGGAGAAAGTTTATGTCAAACTGTAACCATTTTTGTAGTGTGTCAATACAGTATTTAATATGTTAGAAAAACATAATTTCTGATACCATTTGGGGCAACCTGAAATGTATTTTTTGCTTTGGCTTCTGTCTGTAATGGTAACACGAGCATCCTCCTGGCCTAGTGAGCAGCTGAAGCTTGTTCTTGGTATAATCCTGAGTGTAGGTGACTTGCTTTGTGGCTGTACACAGGTGAGTTTGCAGAGAGGAGCTCCATTCTAGTTTTGCCCTTCATTTCTCTGTTAGCAAGAGAGAGTAGAGCAGGTGAATTTCCCAGGATGTCTGTTGTGACGGATTGTTTAAGACAGTATTTTCATGATGAGAATGGTTGTATGTTGGAAAGCTTTAAAAAAGCCTGGTTTAATCTTGAAGATTCTGGGCTGTTAGCAAATATTATAAAGGGTTATGAAGCAAGTTCTCTACAGAAAGAGATCTCATTCATCTTATATGATAATTTTATAAGAAAGATTTCTGCTGTCCTGATCAGGCTTCACTTTGGTATCATCCTGCGCATCTGGAAGGGAAGCACTTCTTTTTGTTATATAAAATTCTTTTGCCATACATACAGAGAGAAATCTGTCAGAGAAAGAATACTTCGCATCATCTTTCCACCTCCCATACAGACAGACTTAAAGGAAAAAAGCTTTCCATAAAAATTTATTTCATTGGGAAAAAAAAGCCATCTTTTTCTCATTGCTCTCCTCCTTCTCCCTTCTCTTGTTTCTCAAACTCTGGCAATAGAATTACCTCAATTCTTAATTTATGAGAAGTAAAGGCACAGAAAAGTATCAATATCCTTAAATAACTGTATTTTGTTGAATTATTATTTTTAAAATACCATCTGTTGTTTCAGATATTGTCCTTTAGTAGGAAAAGAGAATGTTTATCAGTTAGGAGGATGAGTTGAGTAGAATGAGATGTGTTAAAGGCTGCAGGATAAATACCATCCATACTGCTGGTTCACCTAATAGCTACTTGCCAAAAGTGAGGTTCAACTGATCCTAATAAAAGCAAGGAAGCACAGGGAGGGACACGTCAGATCAGATAACCCTTTAATACAACCAAAACAAACAAAAGCCATAAATAATGCAAGCTAGTGCCTATTGCTACAGCTTTCTTTTGAAGCTAGTTGGAATGGATTTGCAAATGTATTGTTGGAGTGTGTTCAGCCTGGAGAAGGCTTAGGGGGGGATCTAACAGCATTGTGCCAATACCTACAAGGGTGGTATCACAAAGTTGGAGCCTTGTAGGGGTGTGTGGCAGAAGGATTTATGACAATGGCCTAAACTGAAACAGGAGAGGTTCAAACTGGATATAAGGAAAAATTTTCCATGAGGACAGACTGGCAGCACAGCAGAAGGCTGCCTGGAGAAGTTGTGCTGCCTCCATCCCTGGAGGTTTTCCAGCCCTGACCAGGTAACGCCTGGCCTCACAGCTGAGCATCTTTGGGGCAGGAGGTTACACTAGAGACCCCCCGAGGTCCCTCCTAACCTGAATTATTCTAGGAATGCTTGGAATTACAGACCTGTCTGGGTATGGTTACTTTATGTCATAACTACTTAGCGGAAATACACTTGAAATAAATTGTCTTTTGGTTTAATAAAGGCATTATCAGTTAATGTGGTCTATTGACCTCATGTCTAATCCTAAAATTCCACAAGAGCTATTCCACATTGTAAGGGCTGGGAGAGAATGGAATTGTCATCAGCCAGAAAGGGGGTTGTTCTGACTCCTGGCCTTCCATGTGAAATCCTGCCTTTTCCTTCCAAGTGGCACAGGGAAGTAAAATCTATGAAATGAGGTTTCATATAATAATGCATGAAATTGCTTTCATTCTTAGACATGTTTATTGCCTTAAAAAGGAACTATGGAAGAGTAAGTTATGCTAAAATGGATCAACATAGACATATATAAATTATTTCTGCATGTTAAGTAATCCTGCTTTTTAGCAGTCGTTTTACCAGAAAACATTGCAAGTATAATTTCTCAAGTGATTTGTAATACAACTTTGGATACATTTCTTTAAAGCTCGTACATGAATTTTAAGTTTAAATTTGTAGTATTTGTATGAAATATTTTGGATTTGAAGTGGAGAAAGTGGCACTACTGTAGAACTGTTGCAAAGGAGTAAAATATCTTACAAAGAAAATAATGAAAAAAAACATTTTAGAAGATTCATTCATTACCACTGTGATTAGTTTTTTAATATATGTGGGCAAGACTGGAAAGGAATGAGTGTTGCAGTACATGCTGCAGTACAGATGCGCTGCTGTACAAAGTCACCGTTCATACCTGAAGTGTTTGGGAAGCACAGAAAATATCTCAGAGGGAATGAAAGGATCCAAGAAAAGAGAGAAATCTTTGCTTCATTATATAATAGTGAGGTAGTAATACTTGGTGAACAAGTAATGTGAAATTACTTGTTAAGATGTCAGCTCTTGATTATATTGTATTATGTAATTAGACACCTAGATCTGTTCTTCTTCTATACACTTGTCTTGGGATCATAACATGAGACTGATATCAGAAAGAACTTCTAACAGCATTGTAAAAATAGTTTTCTCTAGGTGATACAGACTGAATGGAAGATCTGAAACTGTCTTTGAAGGAGAACAATGTTCAGTCTCATTAGCTCCTCTGGTATCCCACTAAACAAAAAATAACCGTGTCGCCCGTACTCTAAATTAGCTGTACACCAGTAGCACTTCCTTGAAGTGCTAGGTGTCAGTTAGAGTGGTTTGTCAGGGGTAGTCTGTATCAACTCTGCATCAAAACCAATGCTGATTGATAGTGTATTTGTTCCTTCTCCAGAAGAAATGATGTTTGGATAAGTTTTCATCCTCTGGTCCAGGACTAATATCTGGTGAAGCCAGCTTCACCACTGTGCTCACTGAGGAGAAATAAAATGCAGAAGCTGCAGGAATTTTAAACAGAAGTTAATATTCTTGTCCTCAGCGATGTCAAATCCATTCAATTTTTCATACTTAGTTTCTCAAGTATGGAAATAATTGGAGCTGCAGAAATAATCATTTCTCCTGAGTAAACATGCATCTTTTTTGCATATGGCTTACTTCTCTCTCTTTTATTTTTATAAAAATAGTGTGACAGAAAAACATGTTTTCAACACCGCATTACGTAAAATATTTAAAGCAATTTTTTATAAATGGATTTTAAAATTACTTGGTGTTTGGCTTAACATTTGTTTCTTTAGCATGGATCTCCTGCCTCATACTGAGAAAGACAGAAGTGTGCTACGTAGCACACTACAGTATTTCTAAGACCTGTGCATAGAAGTGAATTTGCATTTATAGACAAGTACAAATGGATAATCAGCTGTAAACCTTATTATTAAAATAGAAATAAATTTAATTCAGCTCATAATTGAAGGTATTTGTAGCCTGTTGATGGTATAGTATTTAAACAAAGAAAACAATCCCTTTTCTACCCATCATGCTTTCATAAGTGCAGTACTAAAACCAAGCATCTTAGTATTCTTTTAAGTATAAGTTAATTGATTTTTTTTTTTCCTAAATACTTGATCTTACAATGCTAAGCAAGGTCTGTCAGCTGCAGTTTGGAATTAGACTTGTCTTTCTCCAAAGGGAAGTTTAGCATGGAACTAAATACCATAAGGCATTCATATCAAAATGGACTTTTCTTTTTCCACCACCGAGGGGATGCACCTGCACGCTAATATGGACTGTCTTAGCTATTGTGTAGCTCCTTGAATGACACCAAAATATATACAACTAACCAGCAAGAAGTATCCAATTTAATTAAATATTTACGAACTAACTAAAGTAATTGAGGACTAGGATAAAAAATAGGCAGTAGCACATTTTGCTTCATTCTTCATTGCTGAAAAGGAATGGGAGGTAATTTATAAAGCAAATACAATGAGAAGTACGTGATAATCCTGTAAGGATGACTGATAATTCTGAAAGAGCTGCCTTGTGATGAAAATTCCGTTGGAGTAGTGGGCACTCTTTGTGAATCAGACACCTTTATCCCTGAGTGATGTTAGATGAGAGTTGAGCAGCTGAATTATGTATTATTATCAAATAAATATTAACTTATTTCATGAAGAATTAAAATACTTGTTTAATTAAAAACAGCTGTGTATAGATCTCCAGTAGTTTTCATACTTGGCGTACCTACCAGATGACAACAGACTCTCTACATTCTTTCTCTACATATGAAGTACATCTTTTACCAGACTAACTTCTCANNNTACCAGACTAACTTCTCAAAAAAAAAAAGAATAAAGATTGTGCCACAGTCTTTTTACTACAAGAATTTTATTTTAGAGTACGAGTATCCTATTCCTGTGCATGTCAAGCAGGTTATAATGTAAACTGGAAATCTACATTTACCCGTGTATTTACATAGTCCTGAGCAATATAAATTAAAGTTTTATTAAAGCAGCCTTCCACCTAGGCAAGCACATGAATGGGTTCCAAGTGCTACTGAAGGTCTTCTGTAACACCAGGATATTACAGAGATTTATGTTTGAGAGTAAGGCTTTTTCCGCTGTTTCTGCAGGAAATGATCTGAGCCTATTTTTATTACAATTCCTGCTCTGGCGAATTTGACATCTCTCCAGAGTACACACTGTATGACAGCTACATGGAATAGAATCAGTCCCTTACTTCTCAATATCTGCTTGGCCTTGCTCTCTGTTTTGGGTGGATGCCAAATTGCGAGCTACTTTCTTCTATGATGGACCCATTTGTGCTGCAGCAGAAGCTCTGGCTCAGACAAAAGCTTCTGAAAGGCAAATGATTTTGCCCTAAGATAAACCAAGTGTTAGAGGTTTAAGTTGTCTTTATGAGGGTTTATGTGATTTATAATAAAAATATGTGAAGCTACCAGACAGTCTTTTTTCCCAGGTAATTTCCCAAGATCCTCTCTAAAGTATTTAAATGAGGAACCAAAAAAAGGCACCAGAAAGCTTCTGTGGCAGACAGTGCAGAAGCCAGCTGCAGTGTGCACAGGAAGATACAATTTTCCATAGACACGCAGTTTATTCATTACAGGACATCTGTAAAACCACGATCTGGTTTTAGTGAATGAAAGCTTATCTTCAGTTACTGTTGTGCATGCTCCATAGTTACAGTTTTAAAAATCTTGTAAGCAGAAACCTGGCACTTGAAATTATACAGATATACTTCCAGAAGTACTTTAAAAGAAGTGAGGGAGTTTTAAAGACACAGTGGACCATCAGAAACATTAGAACTACTGGGTTTTCTTCAAAGTTGGGTTTGAATATTAGAATTCAAAACCCCACAGATTTTAGATTCCAAAAGATTAAAGGGTACTTATTCCTAGTAGCTTTATTGTGCTTTTTGGAATTCCAGTCTCAAATAATTGAACTGGTCCTGATAAACCTGGCAAGAAAAAAAACCTGACCTTTAAACTAGGATTAACCCCTATGAATGTCATACCTGGATGATGCTAGAGAAAGCCATGCATTACTTAACTGTGGAGAAATATCTTTAATTAAAACAAAATCAAACCCCTTTTATCCTTCTGTAAAAGGCTGATAAATGGTATCTTTTCTGTGTCACTAGATGAGCTGGGAAGAGGCCTCCTTGTTACTAACAGACTGAATTATTTTTTGTTTCTCTGACTGATTTCCATTCAAAAAGTCTGTGAAAGTTAGAGTAGGCTTGAAAAACTGATTAGCAAAAATACCTAGTAGAAGGACATTCCTGCATTTGGCTGGTAGTTTGTGGCAAGGCTTTTATTAGGTGAAAGCTGATCTTAAAGAGATTCATGTGAAGTTGATCAACTCTGTTATGAGTAATGAGCTCAGCTACAAAGAGCTGTAGTAATGATTTCATAAATTATTCTCTTAATATATAACAGGATATGTTTACAAGCAAGTATTCCAGATTTTATTATAGTAATTAGGGGCACTTGTAACTAAGAAGTAAAGTAAAAATTAACAATGATGTAAAAAATTACTATCAATGATATGTAATCTTTACAGTTTTGCCCTCATATTTAGAAATATCAAAAAAATGCTTCAAGAGTGCTTTACATGCTATGTGTGGAAAAACATAGGTCTTGATCTCTTTGTCTAAAAATGCCTGTTCTTAAACTGTGTAAGCAATAATTAGTAAATTTAAGGACTGTTCTGGTCATAGAAATCATCAGTATCTTTTCTTGGTGCCAAGAACATTTTCCAATAAATTATTTACAAATTTTTCCATAATAATTAAAAAGTCACATTTCTGTGGTTATAAACTAGCTTGATTATGCAACAGGATACTACACCCTTTCAGAAATTTATATGCATGATATACTGAAACAAGTTTATGTTATTTTGGGAAGAATGTATTTTCGCTTTCAAATGTAGTGTGTTCTCAAGGCAAATCTCTTACTTTGATCCAGAACCAGGCCTGTGAAACACTAATCCTGATCCCTTCCAAATTTTTAACTATTTTTGAAGGAGCTGGGTTCCTGTCAAGAACTGAGAACCCAGCATCCTGCTGAATGCAAGCTGTGCCGCATTGAATTTGGGTATAATGGGACAATTTTCAACCCAATGTACTTTAATCCAGGTAACTGATGATCCTGTAGCCTTCGCTATTCATCTCAAATCCAGATGTCTGGCAATCAGGTATCAAAACATCACCTCTGTGAATAATAACAGTACACTCACGAGATAATAATCACAGACACCTGAATTTATAGTTATAGCAGTTGTTCAGGGCAGATAAACTTTGCTCTTTTTCCCTTACCCCTGATGATTTTAGTTAGTGTATCATTTGCAGTGGCTTACACTACAATCAAGAGGTGTGCCTCTTGACTTGGATAGGTTAATTGAAGATCAGTGATAATTTCAATGTGCTCTTCTTTATCACCCCTTAACCATAATTTTTATGGAACACTTCTACAAAATGGAACTTCCAGTCAGCAACTTGCCTGTGCATATTCATCTTAAATTATTGATGTTTTCAATACATTTAATTTCAAAAGAAACCATCAACTATTTGAAGGTAATAAAAACTTTACAAAAGCCATTTTGATTTGAATATTGACACTTGTGCAAAGCTTTTGAGGCTTCAACACAATTTTAGCAAAACCATAAATCCACCACTGTTAATTTTCTGGAAAGACACCAGTCTATCTATCTTCCTTCTTGAAGCATAGCCAAAATCCTCTCCACTCTCCAAATCTCAAACCCCCCAAAATACATTGGCAAGATGCATTGATTTGAATTTCTATGTGTCAGGGAGTAAAACGGTGATAACTATGTGGACCAGAAAATCCTGAACCAATGCTGAAGATTAATTAGCCACGTTCAAAGTAAAACCCTTCAAGCAACCAATATCTCCATTTCCAATACCGTCATAGTGAGAAATCCAGATGACAAATGCTGTCTGTGCTGCTTTGCAGAATGACCCTGAGGGCAGGATCAGAGCTGCACCAGCCATCTGTTTGAACTTTCCTACTGGGGCATTTCTGTGGCTGTTTCCAAGTGATCCCATTGGTGCTGAGGGAGAAGGAAAACCTGAGAAGTCCTGATGCTTTCGATGCTTTTACTTGTGCTGTAGGTAAGATGTGCACTCAGTGCAGCTTTCAGCTGTCCCATCCAACCTTTCACTGATGACCTCAATAAGAAAAAAATAAACCTGTATTTTATCCATTATGCCTGTTGCAAGACTGCATTAATTTGATAGGCATCTGGGGTCTGAATGAGTACGTACATGGGACAATATGAATGCCACCATAGAACACAGTGAACTAAATCCTCACCCAGTTTAACTCTGCACCAGTGATTCTAAAATGAATAGATATATGATGTTAGATCAAGCCACTGAGAGCAGTGACCCTCAAACTGGGGGCTGTTGCTACAGCTGCTTTTTCATACTGATGACTTTTCCCTATAGATAATATTTTTATCAGTCAGAATTATTTTTATATTTTATCCTATGAGGCTGCTTTTCCTCCAAAAAAGAAAACAAGTACATTATATTTCTGTACAAGTTCAGCATATTTAAATAATGTCATGATTGAACTAGGCAAGTTGTTATTTGGTATCAACATATCAAAATACTCTTTACCAGATGATACTAAAAGGCCATGACAGATCTCTTTCTATTTGTCTCCTTTTTGAGTTCATCGTAACATTTGCATTAAAATAACCCAGCCCCATGCACAGCTCTCCCTTGCATTTAATTCTGTCCTTGGAGGAACATTACAGAAGTTAGCAAGGTTACTTAATGCATCCCTGGAAAGAAGTGCTGATAATACACCAAAGCTGTATCAGCTCCTGTCAATAGGAAAGCTTTCATCCTAACGAAGATAAATACGAATGCATTAATTGATTAACTGAAATGTATTCAATTTTTACTCTGAAGTCTCCTTAATGAGTTATTGTCAGAGGAGCATAAGAATGTAAAAGATCAACGGTCTACGACAGACTTCAAAAATTAAAATGTTACTTGATACATCAGTTTTCCTTCTATCTGCCATTTTGTCCATGAGCAAAGCCAAAACCACTTCCTAACATCCTCAGATAAAAGTGTCCCTGGCAGCTGATTAAATTTATGCTCCAGTGTAAAAAGCAAGACTTGATCCCTCCTCTGCATAAGGAGGAATCTTCTCTGTAGAGAAGTCAGCATAATAAGAATTATGCTAAATTTAGCATATATTGATAAATTGTGTTTTCATGTGCAGAAATGTGCCTACAGCTTGAGTTTGAACACAGAAATTAAATGAAGCTTTCTTTGCATCCCTAAATGTATCTGTAGCATAAATCTAGAAAGATTGATTTGAAACACTGAGACCAGGATTTGGTGTGCCGTGTTCCAGGGAGTGGAAAATAAGTCTGATTTACACGGGTTGCGCAGGAAGGGATGGCAGTTCTTTTAATGTCTCCACAATTCCCCACGGGGGTCCTGCTTAGCAGACCTGCTTCGAAAAGCAAGTTCCTTGGCCTCCTGTTCCTCACCATAAAGGCCAACCATTGCCCAGAGGGCCCAAGCTTACACAGCGAGACTTCTCTGCTCCCTTCCTCCTGTCCACTCACCATTCCTCCATGTGGAGCTGCCAAACTCCCTGGTTTGGATCTAATTTCTTCTACCTGAAAGAACATGCAGAATTTAAAAAAGGAGAACAACATAAAATGAGACGGGTCGTTAAGAAGAAACTTGAAGCCGTAGCTAATATGTTAAATCTTTGCAGGTGATGTGAAAGGCTATAACAACTACTGTATCCTTTTCCAGGATTTTATTGGCAATTTAGTGCAAATGCATACCATTTATCAAACAAAAAACATTCTTGGGAAAAGGCAAAATGAAGCCTTATTTAAAGTAAGAAGGCTTACTTCAGGTAATGTATTTTGTCAGCCACAATAACTCTGGAAAAGAAGTAACTAATTACTAAAAGCCTGTATCTGAGAGTTTCAACAGGGCTACGTGCTACATCTTGATGCTGAAGGCTGGCATAAAATATTCTGTAAGGCTAGGATTAACACTTAGATGAATTTTCAGCATGAGCTCTGACTTCATAATGAGCAGTTGTTTTACTAATTTTCTATCCAGTGGCGAACACTGATAGGTTTAGTTCTCTGTTGGAACCAGAGAAGCAAGAGTTGGTTTTTTTATGTGCCTGGGTACTTTCTCGATGTTGGTAAATGCCTTCCTGTCCTGGTAAATTAGCAAGGGACTAGACTGAACTAGCACTTTACAAAGAAAAAGTTGTCAATCAATAGAAACACTAAGTTTCATACTTATCTGAGTATTCATCCTGTATTTTCCCATCTGTGCAGCTAAGGAGAACAGATAATCTTTTCTAAAACAAGAGAAAATAGTATTTTAGACTAGGTAGATTCTTAAAGCATCTTTTATCCAGCTGTATCTCAGCAACTTCCAGAAAAGCAGTAAGTGATATGACCAACCCTTACTTTGTGTGGCTCTCACCTCTAAAGAACAGTCTAAAGGACACCGTAAGCAGTGGGATGTTTTGCCAAGGTGTTAGTTTTCCTTTGTTCCCACCTCTCCTGCTGCCTTTTTTTTTTTTTTTTTGTAAACCATCTATTTTCTCCATAATTCTTACTTATTTCCTTTAAAATATAACTTTTCTTCTACAAAAAAGTCAATCAAGCTTAAAAACCAAAGTTAAATTATAAGACAACTGGAGTATTAAAAGAGAGCTATATCAGAAGAAAGATAGAGCCTTACACTTTCCATATTAGTCTTTTTCCTTTACACTGGACTTTTTCATCCTTAACTACTCTTTTGTGTTTGAAATTAAAATAATATAAAAATCTCACTGAATGTTAACAATTGAAATACAAGACTGGGCTATTGTTACTTTTTCAAATAAAAAACCACATGCCCCAAACATCGTATTTCCATGTGAATATAAAAAGAGAATATCCAAGTGGACCTTAAGAAAGAATTATTTTGAGATAATTGTTCGTATGTATGTTTCTGTGTACCAGTGCACATCTCTAGCGAACCTGGAATTAATTTCCAGAGACTTGTGAAAAAACCCCAACCATTCAAACATGCTTGTTCATGAGTTGCAGCCGAAACACTCTCTTCCATCATGACAGTAGTTCCGGTTTCTACACATGCAAGAAGTGACATTGCTTTTAGGTATTGGTGACCTAAATTATTTGTCACACACTAAGCACAACAGTTTCCTAGATCAGCTTAATAAAGACCACAACAGCTTCATCTGTATCATATGTGTGTTCACCGTTCTCTGCTTGCTTACTTGAAATATCTGATTTATGCCAGGCTTCACGCACACACACACGTGTTCAAGACCTGCAGAGGTTGGGTCTTTCAAGCTTTGAAGGTCAAGGCATCATACAGCCATAAAATTATACAACCCAAGAGATGTAAGGACCAAAGATCCAGCAAGCAAAGTCCTAAACCTGTATTTGTCACCCTGTACCACTGACTCATTATTGACTGAAAGCTTACTTGTATGCCTAGAGGAAAGACGGTAATTGATTGAATTACTCAGATGTGTATTCTGAAATGTTGACCTGATTGTGTACTTTACATAAATCACAGTCTTGCTAACCCACAAATTAAAAGGTTATGAGATTATTTCAAAGTTATTAGGACATCTCGTGTTTATTTTTGTTTGGTTCTTCCCCTTCCCCCTTGCATATCCTTTGTGATTATATATGCAATTATAGCAAGGCAATTTTGACTACTCTTCTGTCCTTTATAGATCTGAAAATATGCCCCTCTTTATATCATTATCTACAGCTAACAGAAAAAGCCCTTGTTACTTGTATGCTTTCAAAACAAAATTGTTTTGTATGATTCCTTACACAGAAATCTCAGCACCATAGATTAACCTCGGCCTTAGCAATGAGGTCTTTATGTTAAAGTAGGACATCATGGGCTTATTCAGTTATTATATTCCATCAGGTTTGTTTGGACCAGAAAATTAAAGCAGGAATGACAGATATGTTTAAGCTGTATTCTTATATTGAGTATTTTATATTATTCTTTTAAATGGTGAATTATTGCTTTATGAAAATAATTAATCCTGTATATAAACTTAAGGTATGCATATAAAAAGTGGTTTCCTTAGTATTGTGGTAGAAATAAATAGACATTTTCTTAAGAATCCCCATATTTTAAGTATTTAGTTGCTAAATACTTGCATAATTCAACCATTCAAAGAGAATGAAAATGAGAATTGTGATATAAGCACTCACACATTTGCAAAAAAAAATAATTGAAAACTCAAATGTTCAGAGTTGTAGCTGCAACCTTACAAATTAAACAGCAGAAACCTGCAAAGACCGGTCTGTCAAATTTCTTGCTAACTGTCCTTTCAGGAAAAGCCACCAACTTTCTGACATCTTCAGAGTAATGTCAAAAAGCATTATCACAAAACAGGCTTAGACCTTGTAACACTTTCTGTCTATAAAGAATGAGAGAGGAAGTTTTGTGCCTACGGCTTGAAAATAAGGCACACAGTGATTGCACACATTTATCTTTGTCAAAGCTGCGATGAGATAAATAAAGAGGGTTTTGTACACATGGAAATCTGTAATCCATAATATTACCAGCAGATTGAATGCGAATTAAATTCTTTCCTGTTGTTGCAAACCTCAGTAAAGGTATTTCATAATTTTAGAAAACATACACACATACCAGAACACATGAATATCAAATATCAGATAAACAGGCAGCAGAATACAAAAAAATTGCAGGTAGATTTCCACACAGGCATTGCTGTTGATTTTACAGCAGAAAAGGCAAAGCTGTAGTGTCATTGTATGTCTTGCACCTATGCTGTTATATATGCATATCAGATTCATAAAAATGCAATCTTAGAACACGTATCCACTGTTTCTAAATTTATAAAAAATCTCCCATAGATATATATTGCAAGAGCACTCCTACATAGTGCCTAATACTCACCTGGAGACGCTGGGTGGATCCCGGTTGCACGTCACTTATGTAAGTCCGTGGTGACAAGAGACTAAAGGTTTCACTGTACAGGTTTCGCAGCGATGATACACATCAAGACTTGCTTTTGCATCAAGACCCCATTGCTTTTTGTACCCATCAGCTGTCTTTGTACCCTTCAGCTACCCTTTGTACCCTGAGAGCTGTCTCCTCATTTGCCTTTTCAACAGCCTCAGCCCAAGCCCTGGGAGACCTTTGGACCCACAGATCCTACTACATGGATGAGACGTGGAATCCCACCAAGGAAAAAAACCAAAAAAGCCCAGCAGGGTCTTGACTGGTTTGCTGCAGCCTTAAAGAAAACAGGCTCTATGCTACACATGCAGACTTGAATGGAAAAGAGCTCCTTAGCAGTTACCATATAAGCATAAAATGTGAAATGAGAAGCTTGAAAAACTTTAAATATGAAAACTAGTACTAAAAGGCACATGAAATATTGACAAAGAATATTTAATCACTTTTTTGATATAAAAGCACCTAGACAAAACTTAGTGTTTAGCAACTCAGTGTAAGAAGGAGACAAAAATTAAACATATTTGACTGTTTTGTCCTAGCAGATATGTCACTTCAAAATGCTTCAGAATAATGATTTGGGGCCAATATGAACCACAGCAAATATGCATACTCCTCAGAAGAAACTGAAAAAATGAAACAGTGAGTTGTCTCAGAAGAAATGTTGATAAATCTGTTTGACAATTAAGTCTATCCAAAATATTTAAAATGCACAGCTTAAAATGAAAATAATACTTTCTGTAACTTTTGAGATTTCCATGAGCAAATATAAGTTGAGACAGCTATTGCTTAACAACAGAGGCATTACTAAGTACACTAAAGAAGGTGCCCTTTTGCACAAGAATTAAGAAGTTCGCTTAAGGTCACACAATCAGCCAGACACAACCATTAACAGTAACCAAGTCTTCACAATCAGTCTACTGCTTGAATTAGTAGTTGGACCTTCCTAGACATGAAAAATCAGTCTCCTCTGCCACTGAATTATTTTTTAATTTGATAAAACTGAATTAACAGTATGTGCTATTCATGGATATCATCTACGGACACAGATCTGATACAGATGCTCTTAATATTCTTTCCTCCCCTTGTATTTCATCTGCATGAATCACTGCCTGGGTAGGCACCATCTGTCCTTTGTTCTCTGTTGCCAGAATGGGCCACTTCAGAAGGAAAAAAAAAAATCAGTGTCAGAATTTCCTGAACAATGCAAATTTTGAGCTTAAGGCAACACATCAACTTAAAGACTGGGATTAAATCACTCCTTAGACTCGTTGCTATTCTAAATAGTTTGAGTTTATTATGTGTTTCAATACATGAGACTTTTTCCAGAACCTCTGTAGTTCTGGACCATTTTTAAAGCACCTTTCTGGTGTGTTGACACGCACAAATTACAGACCCCAGACCTTGATGCAAGCGATTCTCTTGTACTCTCACAATCTGTACAAAAGTAACAGCATCTAATTGTACCTTCTGGATAGTGTCCAATCTATATATCAAAGAATCCCATTTGCCTCACAACCTCAGGTTTGCACTGGTAGTTCATGTTTAGTTGGTTATTTATCCTACTATATGAGCATGAATCTCTATTAGCAAGCAAGGCTCTGTAATATGTACCTCTTCTCAGAATGTACTATTCCACCCATTTCTATAATTTGCAAATTCTACATAATACTTTTCTGCACGCCCTTGTTGAGAACAACAGATTTAGCCATGTATTTTTGTAGTTTACCTCTTTGATATTTCTGTCTGCCTATAAAGAATGCAGGCAAAGAAGAGATTTTTAGAGCAGAAAAAAAATGAGTAAAAAGATAAACTACTCAGCAGAGAGTTCCAAGGACTCTTTAAAAGATGCGTGCAGAGGCTGTTAATCAGGAAACCAAATGTGTCCAACCACATTAATATATATATATTCTCACAAGGCCAGAGCCTAGCAGCGAGGCATTAAATTGTTAAAGAGGGTGCTTATTCTCAGGAGTAGCATAGGCTGGAAACAGAAGAAGAGAGCAGTCAAATCCAAGCTAAAGGATGTACTAAATTCAGCTGTGAATTCCTTCTGGCAGAGGGACCTTTGTTCTGCACTCATCAGATCACGGGTCCGTAACTGCAGTCTGCAGGGGCAGTGTCTGTAGCAATGGAGGAGACTGGCCAGTTCAAGCGAATGCCTTCACCTTCACCCAGCTGGGTCACCCCACGACCTGTTTGCGCCATGTTGGTTCTTTCCCCAAAACCTGAAGCAACTGAGCAGTCAAGTGCTTATCTAATTTACTACCTACTGAAATTTTAAGACTCTACTTGCCCCTACCACCTACTGTTGTGATGAAACAGCAGTTCATGTTTAGCTCGTTATTCATCATGCTATATAAGCATGAATCTCTATTACCAAGCACATTGCTCTGTTATATGGATCTTTTCTTATAATCTACTATTTCACTTATTTCTATCATTTGCAAATTCTAAGTAATACTTTCCTCCATACTCCTGAAAATAGCCACCCTCTTTAACAATTTAATGTCTCTTCTCAAGGCTCTGGCCTTGTGAGAATATTTATATATTAATGTGGTTGGACACGTTTGATTTCCTGATTAAGAGCCTCTGCACTCATCTTTTAAAGAGTCCTTGGTACTCTCTGTTGAGTATTTTATCCGAGAATAGCCACCCTCCTTAACAATTTAATGTCTGTTTGCTAGGCTCTGGCTTGTGAGACTGTATCAGGAATAGCGTGGCCAGCAGGACTAGGGAAGTGATCATCCTCCTGTACTTGACACTTGAGGCCCCACCTCAATTACTGACGTCAGTTTTGGGCCCCTCATTGACAAGACATTGAAGTGCTGGAGCAGGTCCAGAGAAGGGCAACGAAGCCAGTGAGGGGTCTGGAGAGCAAGCCTTAAGAGAAACAGCTGAGGTTGTTCAGCCTGGAGAAAAGGAGGCTGAGGGGAGACCTTATTACTCTCTAGAACTACCTGAAAGGAGGCTGTACTGAGGTGGGGTTGGTCTCTTTTCCTGAGTAACAAGCGATAGGACAATAGGAAACAGCCTCAAGTTGTGACAGGGGAGGTTTAGATTGGATATTAGGAAAGATTTCTTCACCAAAAGGGTTATCAAGCACTGGAACAGGCTGCCCAGAAAGTGGTTGAGTCGCCATCCCTGGAGGTATTTAAAAGACAGGTAGATATGGTGCTTAGGCCCACGGTTTAGTGGTGGTTTTGTCAGCGTTAATTGTTGGACTCAATGATCTCAAAGGTCTCTTCCAACCTAGATGATTCTACGTTTAGCTGGTTATATCGCATGCTATGTTGGCATGAATCTCTATGAACAAGTGAGGCACACAGCTCTATAATATAGATCGTTCTTGTAATTTATTATTCCACCTATTTCCACCATTTGCAAATTCCAAGTGACACTCAGAGGGCCAGAAAGACCTCACCCACGGTACTCCTTCACACACACCGGACCACCGCGCCCCTGGCGCCCTTCCCGCGCGGGGGAACTTGGCCCCGGGCCCCCTGCCGTCTTTCCAGGTCTCTCTCCCCATGAGGGGAAGCTTCAGGCGGTCGGGCCTGCCTGCTCCAAGCCTCTGAGGGGCGACCCTTCCTAAAACCTCGACCCGCCTCCCGCCCTGCCCCTGCCCGAGCCGGCGGCAGCGGCTGCCCCGTAGCGGAAGGGGCCAGAGGCGAAGGAGCAACCGTTAACGGCTCCCGGGGCCTCCGTTAACAGCCTGGGGGGCGACGGAGGGGGCGGGGAGGGAACGCGCGCACCTGCCGTTGGCAGACGGGGTCGGGGGGGAAGCACGGCCCCAGCTGCTCCGAAGGCGGGCGGGCAAGCGGGCGGAGCCGGCGAGTGACGTGAGGCTGAGCGGCGTAAACAGCCCGGCGGCAGCCCGGCAACCCGGCAGGTTTGCTGTTCCGCTGCCGTTGCCGGCCGCCCAGAGGGTCGGGTTGAACTGGAGCGGCCTTCCTCGCTCGGTACCGTCCGCAAGGGACGGGGAGAGGCTTCTCACAGCGGCCTCGAGAGGTTGAGGCCGGAGCCCGTCGCGGCTGGTGGGGACGGTGGCAGGAGGAAGCGCCCGGGGCCGGTCCTGGAGAGGGAGACCGCCGCCTCGGGCAGCGGTTCACGGCCTCGGCGTGGCTCCCTGGTAGGGCCGGTGCTAGTGGAGCCGGAGCGGTGGCGGGGGGGTGCGGGTCTGGCTGGTGAAGATGGCGACCCCGGGGATGGGCTGGCAGCAGCCGCAGCACGGTTACGGCGGCGGTTCGGCGCCCGGCGCGGGAAAACTCGGCTCCGGCTCAGCCCAGGGAGGTCTGGGCGGCGAGCACAGCCCGGACCTGCATTTCAAAATGAGCAAGAAGATCGCTCAGCTCACCAAGGTGAGCCATCGTCCGCCGCGCCCGGTCCCCCGCCGCCTCTTCTCTCTTCCTCATTTTTCTTGTTTCCTTTCGCTTCTCGCCGTCGCCTCGGCGGAGCTGTGGCTGATGAGAGGCTGGATGTAAGGGTCGGTTCTTAAGTCCCCGTGGGAGGCGGCCGGGTTCTTTTCCCGAAGACTGGGCCTGGAGCGGCTGCCTTGCCCCGGGAGCGGCCTCGGTCCCCGGGGACGGGAGCGCCCCGTGCCGGAGTCCCGCGGTGCGAGCTCCGGCGAACCGGGAACAGCAGAGGTCGAGCAGCAACCGTCTAGGGAATCTGCTGCGGTACCGGTTCCCAGTTCCTTGTGTCCGGATTCTCTCTAGCACTGGCAGGTAGCTGGGTGTGTGGGAGGTGATCCCTGAGTGCTAGGCTGATCTTTGCTATTTATTCTGTGAAGATCGTAGCTTCTCTGTTGTAAGTCATTCTCTGAGTCTTTTTTACATAGAGAAACTAAAGTGATGCTTGTTCTCATTTTGCTGAAGAGAAGTATTGTTATTAAGTAAGGGGTCTGGTAATGTCTTGAATGCCTTCGGTGGTGAGGGAGAAGTGTGAGAATACCTCTGGTCGTGGATTGCTGATTGAACAGTTTTCATTATATCACCCCCCTTGCATAGAAAATACATTGTCTGGGGTCAAACCACAAGGAGTTTTAAAACCTTATTGTTAAGGCTTGTAGGGCTTGTGTTTTGGAAGTGGTTGTAGCTATGATTTACTTAAAATAACTTAAAAAATACTTTGGTGTTTTAATCTCTCTTGTATGATGCTCAAGCCATAGGTGAATAGCATTGTTTAGGAAATGAAAGGCAGGCTATATTTGCTAAAGAGAAAGCAGAAGAAGCAATTTCTGTGAAGAATTACATAGCTAAAACCTATAAATATAATTTAAAAGCACTGTGGGACCTGCTGATATTATTCAAATGTATGCTAAAATGGATGAAGGTGACATTTGTTGGAACTAAGAATGAAGAGAATGAAGGCTGCTGGCAGTCTCACTGTGGAGAGAGTTCATATTTATGCATAGTTGATGCACCATCTACCAGTTAAAAATAGTATTTATTGTGGCACACTGTGCACCATAATGTATTGGAAAAATGATGACTGAGGGGTATTTTGTCTTGTCTTTGAATTCAGAGTCCAATTTCTTTACCTATTAATACTGGTGCAACTAAAATTGTAGTTTCATAAGGAGAAAAGTAGAATTAAAATAAGCTGAAGAATCTCTTTGGTTTTACTCCATGTGCATATCAATGATGAATTAAAGATACTACTACTGACTTACTCTCCCTGAAAGGTCCAGAAAGCAACTGGAGACCATAAATGCATTTTAGACTTACCTTAAGGCTTAGTACATATGCGAAGTAATGCTTTCAAAGAATAACGTCTATTTGTGCATGTCTCCTTTGATATATTCCCTTCCTCTCTGTAGGAATTTACTCAGCAGTTTATAGCTGATTTCACAACAGGAGTAGAACACTGTTTCTGAAGTCATTTGTGTATACCCATGAGTTCTGCATCACTGGGCATGTGCCCTATGCCCTCTCAGTTATTATGTGGAGAGATCTTGAGGTGGTTGTGAGTTAAGTATGGATTTAAATGTATGGTGCTGGAATATTTTGAACATTTGTATTAAAAAACATGAAGAGAGGTTTTTTTATAATTTTTTTTTTATGATCCATAGTAGAATTCTTCTAAAATTCTAGAAATTGTGTGCATGTCTGTCCTGCCAAAGACTTTAGCGTAGTCCAGATAAAAGCTATGAATTGCCTTCTGCTTATGTATTTAAAATACCTGTAAGTGAGGTACATCTACACAGAGTTTACTTTTACAGGACTGGAATCTTGTATTTGTTTCCCAGTGACTTCTGGATTCTGGTAATGTTTTAGTTTGTGTTTATGCATTCTGTTTTCAAGTTTTATGGAGAAAACCTGGAAAATCAGCTGATCTTTGTACTGACTGAAGGTCTAGAGTGAAAAACAGTATTTCTAGATGTAAATCAGGATGTGTAATAAAAATACTTTTTCTGCACCTATCGCAACAGTAAAATTAAGAATTCAAAGATTTAGACAAAAAGTATTCTATAGTACTAATTTCATTGCACCCGTACCTCAAATTTTGATAGTTTTATAGTTAGAGTGCTTGGGTCCTACATTTCTCTTTGTTACTTGACCTTTCAGAAAGGTAAGCTTAAAAGAAGCATAGAAACTTCTGGGTAAAGTATGATCTGAACTTTCTAACCTGCTCTAGAATCTGAAGCCTGATTTGATAGATGGCTCCAGAAATTAATCCTTGAGGAAGGACTCAAGCTGTAGGGGAAAAATAAAAACATGATACTTAATTTCTGTAAGTGAGAGTTAAGTGTCTGAGAAGATTTAATTTCACTTTGCAGACGACTTCTGGAAATTAGCTGATGCAGAAAAAGATACTAGGATATTTCTATGAAGGACTTGTGAATAAATTTTGCTGCTCTAGCTTTGTCAAATGTTTACTAACTTCTACATACAGAGTTCAGTAATCTAGAACTTCTTATTAAAAATATCACATCTTAATTGTGCATCTCAAATTGTTTAATGTCTTATATAAAAAAATTCTCTTGCACACCTTCCAACTGTTTTCCCCATTAATGATTTATTTTTTTTTTTGTCTTCTAACTCTTCTATAAGACTAACTTGAAGGTGTAAGTCTCTCAGTGGATTTAGAGCAGAAGTCAGGTGCTTAACCAAGTCAAAAACCACCCACCAATACAGTATAGGAAATGAAAATCTCAATGTGCATGGAGTATTGCAAAAGGGATACACATAGTTAAGTTACCTAGACAATTCTGGCTTCTGACAAAGGAAATGTGATTCAATAGTTTATTTTTGCTTATCCTTGTACAGTTTGCTGCTGCTACTCACAGCTTGTAATACTGAAAATGCCTTTCCTGCATTTTTAGATGCAGGTCACTTGTGAAGTTAATGTAAAATTCCAAAATTAAGATTCCTCTGTTATGTTTTCACATCACTTGGAGACAATCTGATGTTTCAGTCAAAACAATGCAGGAACACAAAGAAAAAGGTGAAATTTGTTTAATAACCAGATTTAATCAGTAATTCAGAGTGAGGCAAAACAAGATACAAATCCATTTCGCTAAGCACAAAACTTCTGAAGTGCTTAATGTATTTTTAGTTTTGGGTGTGGGGGAGTTACTTGATTTAACTTTAATAGGTTTAATTCACAGGGGAAGGTAAAACAAGTAATTAGAAATGCAGCTTTAAAAAATTAAATTATATTCCATGTCATGTTTAAAGACTGCAGTAAATTGTAACTGAAGCAATTTTAGGTCTTCCTTTCTAGTATAAGCTCCTTATTTTTAGGCGTTTTGAAAGATCTGTGTACCAGTGTGGGGATAAAGTAGCATCTGACACAAAGATTAAAGCCAACAAGAAATAAACTGCCATTATGAGGTTGCATATATATGTTTGTGCTAGCGCTTGCTGGAGTGTTAATGCAGTGCTGAATTATTCCTGCTGCAGATGAAAATATGCATATATATATTTAATTACTTTGCATAAGACAACTGGAATACAAAATAAAAGCAAGTTGCTGCTATGCTTACCTCAGTAGAGGAGGATGGGATTAGTTTTTACAATTGCTCAAGTGTTTTTTGTTTTGGTTGGGTGTTTTGTTTTTTTGTTTTTGGTTTTTTTTTTTTGTGCTGTAGACTGAAGCTTGTGCATTTGTGCTTGAGAAAGCCATATCCTAAATGTGTCTGCAAAGTCTGTTGTGCAAGCTTTCTGACATCAACATAAATCTTTGACTTTTATGGAATAACTGCATGATCCGCACTGGGATTATGCAATGAGAATCTTCAGCATTGATTTGGTTGCACGATATAAACTGCAGAATTGGTACATTAACTGGGAGAAGAGTTTCTAAGTGCCATGCAGATGATATGTACCTTACAGTGATCCTTTCTATTTAACAAAAATTAAAAAACTATACAAAACTTCAGGGTTTTCCCTTGGTACATGCTTAGAGCTTGGTAAGTCAGTTCTGGAAAGGTTCCAAAGAACTCAGCTAGTTCAAAGATGAAGGCAACAATTTTGTCTAAGTCACACCATACTTGAGTAAACTAAAGGCTAGAATCTGGAACTCCTGGGTCCACAGTTCTTTTCTTAACTCTGCCGTCAGAATGTTGTGTGAATTTGGGAAACTGCTTTTTCCAAAAAAATAAAATTTCTCCTTTGTTCTCCTTTCTGTTAGAGAGAGAATAGATCTTAATGTATCAGTTAGCCCAGTGAGTTGCTTGGGCATGTAAGTAGTAAGCTTATTTCAAAGAATAAAGAGCAAAATTGGTGCTCTTTCATTCAGATGCTTATGCTTCTTGTATGGACTACTTTGGTGGGATGGTTAAAGGTCTCTTTCAATGGCACAGAATGCAGTGCTAAGGAAGCAAGAGCTATAAGGTTTAACTTGTAGTAATGATTCTTAAGAAAATGTTTCCTGTGAAACTTGGTTAGTTTTTATTTGGAAATAGTCTACTTCAGGAAACAAAACAACTAAACCTCTTGCAGAACGTTCATTGTGCATAGGATTTTAAGAAAACTTAATAACCCTTAAAAATAGGGAAGAAATGGGAATCTAAAAAGCCCTGTAGAACTGTTTTTGTTAGCTGTCATCGTGTGATAGTTGATGCTATTAACAGTTTTGGAAAAACTTGGGGCTTCGTTTTTTAAGCAACCTTGTGTCATCTTGTCAATGTGTGTTAACACTGGCAGCAGGCCAGTATTTGCTAACAGTTCTAGGATTGCATGAAAAGAACTGGAATTTTGAGGCGGGTGTGATTTGGCTACATATTTTAATGTTAAAAATTTTGCATATACTTCTGACTAGTAATGTGGCAATGAATGTTATGTTTTGTTATTCCGTAAAAGTAGTTTTCAAGGACTAGAAGGTATGACAGCGTAATATTAGAGATTCAATTCTTTTATGTTTCTCTGGATTTACTTTATTTTGGTTTGTTTTAAGTATTCCAAAGATAGCTGCAGTAACTCCTCTAAGAAGGGAGAGACTGAAGGTAGGAACTGAGAAAGTGAGAGAGACAATGTGTCTGAAGAAGGTATCTTAAGATATTTGTCTTAATCATGCTAGTATAATCTCTCCATCTTTTCTGACTCTGTCCCTGAGTTGTGACTGTATCCTCCTTATGTGAGTAATGAGGGTTACTCACAGAAGAGTTTTCTGTACCCATGATGGGATAAGGACAAAGATGTGACTCAGTAAAAAAAAAAGCATGTCTCTAATACCATTTGATGTACATCTCAAAATCTTCTTCAGAGTTTAAATAAAATCAGCAGTTATTGTCTTCAAGTGAATACTTGCTATTTGAAGCACTTAAGATTGCTTTGAAGCAGCTGTGGCTTCTAATTTAGACCTGGAGAGGTCTGACTTACCTTCCGTGTTTCTTATGACAAAAATTATGGAATTGGGTGTTTTAATTAATATGCTCTTTGTCTCCGAAAAAAGAGACCAGGGATCTTAAAAAGAATTTGACATTTCTTGTACGAAGTCTGGGAACTTTATACTTAATGCAGTTTTTTCCCAATCGGGACTTGTAGAAGAAGATCAATTATTCTGATACTTTGAAGAAATCAGGACCATGTATCCCTTGAATGGTTCTTCCATTCATTATCATTGCACACCTATAAGGTTATATGGACCTGATATGGGGCTAGTTTAGAGCTCAGTGTTGTGGTATGTGTGAATTAGGTTGATGACTTTCTTCTTCTTTGATGTCTTGTGACAAAAGACTGTAAAGAGCAAAGTAGGATAAGGATGAGATATTTTTAATATTAAAAAAAAATTCAAATGAACTTCCTTTCCTCTCTGCTGCCATAGTCTTAATAGTTGACTGCTAACTCAGAGTTCTTCTGAGACTACTGACAGCTTAATGTTCTAAAGAAATTTTCCATATGTGTGTGTAATTGAAAGTGTGATGTTGTTGAAAAACTGTCTGATCACACATTCACATAAGCTACTAGTCTAAAATGTCTCTTTAATATGCTCGTGCATGTATTAGCTTTTCTGAAATTGTTTTGGTGTTTTGGGATGGTTTTTTCCCCCAATTTACAAACATCCAAAAGAATAATCAAAATGAAGAGACAAATAAATTGGGGTAGAATATGAATAATAAGATATGTCAGTTAGTGATTTAGTGGTGAACTTGGCAGTGCTAGGTTTACGATTGGACTTGATGCTCTTAAGGGTCTTTTGCAGCCGAAATGATTCTATATGTATCATCTTGCTCTATGCTTATTCTTATTTATTGTTATTATCAAATAATACAGAATTAGAAAGAGCTGGAAAACTATTAGATGTTATCACTCTTTGTACTTTAGCTGTTAAATCTGATATGTTATTACATTAAATATATTTAAAAAAAACCTGAAAGATGAGAATTTTAGAGCAGTTCAATGTTATCAACATCAAAATTTGAAAACTGAAGAAAGAAAGAAATTACAGGCCATAAATGAATCCTGATCTGACAATATCCCAAACATGTAAAATCTGTCAAACTTCAGCTGCTTTTTACATATGATGATATAAATCCTATGAAAAAAGAAGTACTTGAAATTTAGTTTGATTTTTTGTGTGTGTGTGGTGGGTTTTTCTGTTGTTATTACAGTTTTCAGATAAGAACTGCATTATGGAAGAAGGCTTTTGCTATTTTCTTGATTTAGATAAAATCAGAAAGTGCTGGTTCAGAGTTAAGAACATAATACTGAAGTGCTTTCTTCCAGATGCAAAAGTTGTAAACAGGAGAAAAAAACCCTCTACATATTTGTACAGGGTACTTATAGATTAATTTCTTTGTACACTTGTAAATTAGCGTGGACATAGCACTGTGAAGTACTCAGTCTGGCAAGGAGTTCTAATTTGTCAAATCGTAGAAAAATGTATCAGCAGAAGATGATGGTCTCTTTTCTTTTTTTTGAATCTGGAATACCATGAAAATGTGAAGAAGTTGTTTACCACTTGTTTAGAAAAAGTGAAATTGAAACTTGATCTTAGTCATAGTGTTTCTATACAGCATTGTTTGTACTTGAATATTTTTATGTTGTCATGCAACCTATTGGTATTTTTTTATACTGTCTCATACATGTGGAAAATGTTATTTGTAAGTGTCATTGTATTGGTACAAGAACTTCCAGCCTCAAGAAGCTTCTGACCACTGAAATTGTTTCAATATCTCATTCTTTAAACTCAGGCTTTGGCTTTAATGAAAACAGTATTTTTTTCAGCGATACTACTGTTTCCCACTGCAATCTCTGAGTTCTCATTGAAAACTTTACTCTCCCATTAACTGTGTGGAGGAGGGAGAGCATTATATTAAATGGTTTATAATTTTTTTCTTCTGTTTGCAAGCTTACTGCTAAATAAATCCAGCAATTCTCAGCATAACATGAGTTCAGGTGCATATGACTCTTAGGTGGTACAAGTTTGGCAGTAATAAGCCAGGCTTCTGTGTGTTCTTCTAATGACTGATGGCATACCAATAACCAAAGGCATTCCATTCCAAAAATAGCCAGAAGAAACAAAAGCAGTCTATGGCTATTCACCATCTTGTCCTAGTTAATGCACATTACCTGGTTCTGTTTCCTCAGTCAGGCTTTTTTAACTGAAGGCTATGAGGAAGAACAACCTTTTGCTGAGGTTGCCACTTGGTTAAGCTCAAAATGACAACCTTTAAAAATAGCTGCTGTTAAAAAGTTCATGAAGTCCTCCTTGTTCAAGATGTTCCCATTAAATGTAACAGAACCTTTTATTTAAAAGAAGTATGAGATGATTATAAGAAATACTTGCTTTGTTTCCATTTTTATGAGATTAATCTTTCCATCCTGTTGCCTAAATTTTTTTTTCCACAAACTTGAATTATAATATGTTTAGAAAACAGGTGTGCTATAATCCAGAGACTTTTAATTGAACAGTATTTTTGCTCACAACATGACTGAAAGCTGTGACTTCTAGTAAAGGGTGTCTGACGCTGCCTTCTCAGATCTAGTAATGTGCAGTACGGATGGTGATATGTTTGGATAGGTTGCACTAAAGTGTATTTCAGTAATCTCTTGTGACTGTCTTTGTCCTTTTAAAATTGGACAAATTAAAATAGTGGTAAATCATTTCTACAATAAAGATTATGGTAAAGGACTTGAATATTTTTATGTTTTTAATTTGATTTGTGTAACTGTAAGAATAAGTTTCACACTTTAAAAAATACATTTTATTGGTAATCAGGGTTATATTGAAAGGCTGCTTTTTGTGTCATGCCACTGAATGGTAAAACTTCATTTGAAATTTGGGATGCATTATTTTGCTTAGGTTGTTCACTACCTTTCCATATTGTATCTAACATTACAGTGTTAACTTGTAGTTCCTGTGTCACTAAAATCAGTCAGTCTTCTGTTTGTTCTTAAAAGCAAGTGGCCATTTGCTATATGCTGGGGTGGAATTTGTAAAAATGTTTCCTAAAACAGAGATTGGATTTGCCATGGAGATCCATTTGTGTTCTTTGAGCTGGTCTGGGAACATTCTGTGGCAGTTCTCTCTACTGTCATGATTCTTGTCTTGCCTTATTTTGTTTCCATGCTCTGCTTCGTGCTGTGTCATGAATGCCTCTTCAATCTACAGTGTAAACCACTCCCCACGGTATGTATTGAGTATATTCTGCTTTAGCTTCAAATACTTAATGCATGAGATTGTAATTCTTGTGATTGGTGTTTGGGCAGGCACTGCTATATTAAGTATCTTTGCACCTTCTGTACAAGCAAAGAGCCTGAAGCAAGTTTAGCTTCTGTTGGTTTTTATTATTTTTCCATAGTTAGGAGTTGATGCTCCAGAATAAAATGTATTCCAAATCCCAGATTTTTTGGGGACATAGCTGTGTGTGCAACAGACATGGAAATACAAGCTTTTTTTTATGGGCCCGTGCTCCCAGTTCCTGAGGCAAACTAAATCTCTTGCTTTCAGAAAAGTTGGGGCAGTTGGAGACAGAGCTAACATCTTCTCACCATAAAATATATATGTGCTTCTGGATGTGCCTATATGACATAATGGTAAATGCGTCCTCATAAAGAAAACCTTATTCAAGTCCTGACTGACATGCCCTATTTGACTCTAGATTTGCTACTAATTCTTGAGCCGCTTCTGATTTCGTATATAGAAAAGGTATTACTATAGAAAAGGGAAGAATTTCTTTAAGTATACAGAAAGAAATAAAATTATCTCGTCTGGGAAATACAAAATCCCGTTAGTCTGTCAAAGAATTGAGAGTAGCCTCAAGTCTATCTACAAGAACTGATATTATCGGAGAACATGACATATATTTTAGTGAAGTTTGAGGCTGTGCGTGCGTTTCTAGGAAGACTTGTGAGGCGGAGCCTGGTCTGGCGCTTTGCCTGTGGGTTGTGCGGGGACTGTGCGGGGTTTCTCTGTCGCCCCGCGCCCGCGGTGCTGAACACGTGGGGCTTCTCAGCCGGTGAGCGCCTGCCGCTCTCCTTGGTGCTGAACGCAGCGAGCGCCACCCCGACGTTTTCGCTTCACTGGCATCGATGTCAAGAGCAAGTAAGTTCTACTTCCTGTTACGCGAAGCAGAACAGTTCCTCACTAGCAAGATCTCTTTAGAGGCTCGACTTCTATAACTACAATTTCCCAATCCTTTTATGTAGTCAATGTGGTAAGCTAGAACATTGATTACGTTAAATACAGTGAAGGTGAGTGCAGTGAATTATTTATCTGAACATGTGTGCCATGCCATTTTGTTGTGACTTCTGAAAAGCCTGACAAAAAGACAAAGAAGTGAAAGTGAAAACAAGCACTATTATTTTTCAGGGAGTTCTGTTAGTTAGCAAATCAAGAAATGTTTGAGAATATTTTAAATAAGCAGCAGAATTTTATTCATATTGTCAAGACTCTGAAAGAGAGGTTCAAGTTTGATTTCCTAAAGCTAACTTGGGGAATATACAACACAGAACTTGATGTTTTCATTCAGGCTTTATACCTGGTTAAATTCTGTTCTGAAATAATTGCATTCTTACCTTTTAAAGATTTTTAGAAGTTGGAAGTGCAGTTATCTTGTAATAAAAATCATTAAAGGTATGCATTCTATTTCTGAATGTTGCCCAAAGCATACTAGAGAAAAAAACCCTTAGAGCTCTCAAAAGAGGAGGAAATGGCATCTTGAAATTACATACTACGTAAAAGCACTCATTTCGATGGTTATTCAAAACTAGCGATACAGGTCTGTAAGACTATTACCCTGTTTCTCCACTTAGGTGTTGCTACTTTTTGTTTTTGGAAGCTTTGAACTTAATATCACTGCTGAGAGACCGTGAGCCAGCAATGTGTGTGGCCAAGAAGGCCAAAGAATGCACTTTGGGGTGCATCAGGAAGAGTGTGACCAGCAGGTTGAAGGAGTTTATCTTGCCCCTCTACTTTGTTCTGGTGAAGCTCCATCTGGAGTACTGTGTCCAGTTCTGGGCTCCCCAGTTCAAGAAGGACAGGGATCCGCTGGAGAGGGCACAGCAGAGGACTGCAAAGATGATGAGGGGCCTGGAGCATCCCTCTTATGAGGAAAGGTTGGCGGACTTGGGTCTTTTTCGTCTGGTGAAGAGAAGGCTGAGGGGGGATCTGATCAACACCTACAAATACTTGAAGGGTGGGTGTCAAGAGGAAGGGGTCAGTCTTTTCTCAGTGATGCCCAGTGAGAGGACAAGAGGAAACGGGCACAGACTTGTACATAAGAAGCTCCATCTAAACATGAGGAGGAACTTTTTCACTTTGAGGGTGACAGAGCACTGGAATGGGCCGCCCAGAGGGGGAGAGGTGGTGGAGTCTCCTTCTCTGGAGACATTCAAAACCCACCTGGACAAGTTCCTGTGCAACCTACACTAGGAGGGTCTGTTTTGGCAGCGGTGTTGGACTAGATGATCTCCAAAGGCCCCTTCCAAACCCATGTCATTCTGTGATTTGTTTGTATATGGAACAATTCCTGTAGAGTGAATTTCTTTGCTTTTGCTTGCTTTGCTGTTTTGTCAAGGGCAAACTACTCATCTTAATACAAGTTCAGTTGCTTAGTTCTGAGAACTTTCTAGTGCTTTGTTTCAGTGAGCCTAAATACTCACAAACATTTGCAATGCAAGCATACTGCCGTAAATTTCTCTAGAGATCTCTGTACCTGAAAGGCTCAAATCAACTATGCACATATTAAAACAACAAAAAAAAAATCTGTAAGGAATTGCAGCTTGGAGACTAAAACACAACACGGAGTAGCCCTTTGGCCTGTCCTGGTTTCCTTGCAGCAATTTAAGATCTAACCATATAGCAGATGTATCAACTATATTCTAGATAGAAGATTAGAGATTAAATGGGATTCTTTCTCACCAGGAGGCAAACTGGGGAACTTGTACATCTGTCACTAAACCTTTTTTCTTTCCTTCCTTTTTTGATCCCCTCTCCCCCACCCCTTCCTTCAGTGTGCTCCTCAAGATTTAACTGTTTTAGGAAGTTGCCCCAAAGCTATCTGTGCTAGGGATTTGCAGTGGTTGTTTCTGGCGTAACCTGATTGGTTGAGGTTAACATCCCGGAACTGAGAAGGGGCTTTGATTGGGTGTTGGTGGCAATACTGTCACACCTCTCAGCACAAGGACATTGAGTTGCAATTGCAAGTATATGCTAAACCAGCCTGTAACAGCAAGAAATGGTTAATTCAGGTTGTATGCAGAATGAATATCTAAACTAATTGTGTTCATTAGAGAGGTGTGTGGAGGACTTTTTTTAAAGGTCTTTCTTTTATCACAATGCTTAATTTCACAGAGATTGAAAATTTCATACTTGAAGCAACTTCATTCATTTGACTTTCTAATTGAAGCCACTGACATTGCATGACAGCTCAGGAGGTAGAATGCAGGGCTGGTCTTCTCTTACATGCTTGTGTTTGCCTTTATAAATGGTGTGTTACCTACTGAGAGTCACAGTAGGCTGTATCAGGTGTTGAAACAAATGAATTTCATAGTGGTTACACCTTCACCTCAGTTTATACATTCCTTATGCTTGCTTTCTAAAGAGAACTACATTGCTTTCAAACAGAAGACATGTAGTACAGTAGATAACTTACATTTAGGTAATTTTTTGTCTATTCTCAGGAAGCTGGGATAAGGGTGGAAGCAAAATTTCATGTATCAACAAGTATAGGGTATGAGTCATATGGGTTAGAGAGCTTCAGCCTTATCAACTCATTTCATATCTTGCTTTCTGAAGTAGTACCAGATATGAATCTTCTGTGATGTAGCTTAAAAGCCTTTTTAAGGCAGCTTGTATTGCTTTCCTTTTAGATGTTCACAAAATATTGAAAACTGAGGGTTTGTTTTTTGTGTGGCCTGAGAAACTTAGATGATCAGGTTTCCTTAGCTTATGTTGGTCCTTGGGGTTTTTTTGTAATGGAGTGTAAAGTAAGTCTAATTCCTGGTAAGTGCAAGGTAAATTTAATTTATTTAATACTTCGGTAATCAGTCCATTACCGCTTTTTGCTTCTTTTGGAATGTTTATTATGTATTTTCTTCTTTATTATGATACACCAGTATCACTAGTGTTCCATTTTAATGGCACTTCAAGTAATCAATTGGAAAGTCTGTACTGAGTTCTAATGCATTTTATAACCTGGTTGAGTGATTGAAGATTGCCCAAAATACAGGAGGTATATTAAAAACTTAATGAAAAGGCTATGGCAAGCTAGCAAGAGCAAGCATTTATTGAAGTTTTTATCTATACAGGAGACATTTATGAAATGCACATATCTCTGTTGGTGTGCACTGAGCATGTTCACTTATGATGGTTTTATGATAAATAAATGGAAGAGTTGTTGTTTTGGCAGCTGTATTATGCACAGTCTTTCTAACCCTGAAACTCCAGGGAAAAAAAACCATGGAAGTTCTCTTTAAATATAGATTAGAATAAGGAGAGAGTCTACTAAAAGCAGATCAGAAAGCTAAGTATCGAAATCTGTCCTCTTTATTAGAACCTTTTCTAACTGTGTTATGGGAGAAGTGCATTAATTGCTTACTGTTTTTTAAGACTGCTATTATTAAAAACCAAGCAAACGAAACCAAACCCAAACAAGCCAAATAACACAAATTCTGTTTACAAGCTAAATTTGAAATTGAACTTTGAAAAAGTATTTGAAAACTTAAGCAAACGTTGTCTACTGCTAAATGTTTTAGTCTGCAGTTTGTTCTGTACAGTCCCTTAACAAGTTAAGACATCAGTTATAGCTCTGTGGAATTAAACTGGTACATTGGGAGCTGTGTTGTACATACAGTAGTCTTAAAATGTGCCTTAGTAATTTCCCAGTATTCTATCAATGTGTTCTTTGTATGTGACTTACTCTGATCATTCTTAAATTTTCTTTTAGCTAATGGTGTATTTTGCAATACGCCACCAACTTAGCTCAGTTTTAAAATTTCCTTTTTCATACAGAAATGGAGACTTCTACAGTAGTGGTCAGAACTAGGCATGTTTGTTTGAGACACTGAATATATATAAACTGACATGTGCATGATGCAGACCTGTGCCTACCTCAGGGCCTCCGGCCTTGAGCTAATTATTTAATGTGAAGTTGCACACAAATGCTCAGTAATTTTTTGTGGGTTTTTTTTTTTTTTGCTGGCAAGTCTACTTATATGTGATTTACATGTGTTCCTCTACTTAAAGTTTTCCACTATTTTTCTCAGCTGTTGATTTTTGGAAGCATTTTTTTACATATGCTGAGGAAAGAAAGCTTCTTGGTTTTTCCTTTAATCCTCTTTCTCTGTAATATTTGGCATCACAGGCTTTTGTTTTCTTATGACAGCTCTTCATGCCCCAAACTTGAGATTTTGACAAACATCCTTATTTGGCTGACTCACCAGGTGTGGGGAGTTTTTGTTGGAGGTGAAAAATTCTGAACAGATGCACCTGTGTACTTTAGTATGATGAACTGCTGGAATAGGAGGAGTTAGTTTCCCATTTAATGTGGAATAAAGTTAAGTGTTGTAAGAGAGGCAATTCTAGCAAATAGTTACAATTTAAGTACTCTTAAAATTAAAGCATATTGTATTCCAGTTGCCAAACAGAAGCAATAGTAGAAGTCTGTTGCAGTTGCATAGGATGACTTTTTAAGAACATTCACTAGTGTAGTGCTCCAGAAGATTAGGTCCAACTGGATGACCTTAATAAGAAAATCCATGTTAGACTGGTTCAGGTTCAGGAGCCACAGGATTCCTCTTACTGTATTTGGTGGGATGAATGGAAAAGAGATGCTTCAGGACAAAATAATATAATTATGTGTTTTTATCAGGACATCAGTTTTCTTGTAGGTCAATAGTTCTTGATAGTACAATTTTCCCAATTTTCCTACTAAATCATATACAATCTNTTAATTATAAAATTTTTTCTTTTTTTTTTTTTTTTTTTTTTTTTTAATTGAATGGTTCAGAAAACCTGTGGTAGGAGGAACTGGAACTGCACAAACTTTAAGTATACCTAAACTAGAGACTATGGAAAAAAAGTGTATTCAGTCTTTTTCTTTTTTTAATAGGATTGGTTTTTAGAAAATTTAAAATTAGACACATCGTCACTGCTCTCTAGTGTATGCCATTGTGTTTTCTCCAGGTGTATCCTAGACGAGAAGACACTAAAGTAGATTGAAAACTGGCTGTATTGCTGGGCTTAAAGGGTGGTGGTCAGCAACATGAAGCCCCGGTGGAGGCCAGTTGCTATTGGTGTACCCTAGAGGCTCATACCAAGGACAGTACTGTTTAAAGTCTTTGCTAGTGACCTGGATGATGAGACAGAATGCACAGTTAGCAGGTTTGTGGACAATACAAAACTGGGGGTAACAGTTGATAAAGTAGATGAGTATGCTGCTACTCAGAGCTGGACAGACTGGAGAAATGCACTGACAGGAAATCTGGGATTGACTGGCTGGAAAGCAGCTTTGCAGAAAAGGCCCTGGGGACCTGATAGACAAACAAGTTGAACATGAGCCAGCAATGTTCCTTTGTGGCAAAGGCAGTCGATGGGATGCGCTGGATTGCATTAGAGAGTCACCAGCAGCTCAAGACAGGTGATCCTGCCCTCACACCTGGCATTGGTGAGACTCACCTGCAGTGTTGGGTCCAGTTCTGGGCTCCCCAGTATGAGAGGGACATCGACATGCTGGAGCAATTCCAGCAAAAGGCCACTAAAGCGATGAAAGGACTGGACCATCTGTTGTTTTAAGAGAGCCAGAGAGCTGGAACTGTTTAGCCTGGAGAAGAGAAAGCTCAGGGGGATCTTAGGAGTGTGTGTGTATACCAGATGGTAAGGAGTAAAGACGACTGAGTGGAAGACGACTTGCTTCCATTAGTAAAAACTTTTTTTTTCTATGTTCTTATGCAATCTGGTGCATCAAATTTTCAAAGATAAAATCTATATAGCTATTCCATTACTTTAAAAATACTGAGATTTATAATAGAGAAATTTGATAGAGATGGAATTCGGGCTGTTGAAGAACATATGCTACGATACAGCATTCAGCTGCATGCATTTTATTTTCTTTTTACATTTTCTGTAAAACACCCATGTCCATCAATTAGGGAAGGAGTGGTGCTTATTGAATTTGTAGTCATTCAATGCTTTTTGTATGGAGTAAGTGGATGATGAGAATGTGAAGAAACCTTCTGAATCCAGCATTGCTTATAGGCTTATTTTGCACTTGGAATTTTCAGTGAGGATCCCACTGCCAAATCATAGTACCCTTGAAAATACTACATGTTTTATAGTTTCTGTAGACTATATTGCTGCATACCCTGAGACTGGAACACTGCCTGAAGTGAAGAACATCGTTACGGCACTTCTGTGCATAAGGACAGGAGTCAAGGGCTGATTTGAGCATGATATTTGACCTAGTGTTCTGCAAATGCGTATTATAATAATCTCATCATAAGAGTGATGTTTTTTATCATACCTTTTAAACTACATTGTCTATCTTCTTTAACCAAAACTAAGGCCTCTTAATGCAAAGTACTGCGTGCTTATTTTTAAATAAATAAAAAACTTAACTTTCAAAGATTTCTGATGTGGACAAAGGAATTGAGCACTGGATGCTGTATAAAAGACAAAGAAACTAACCTTTGGGATGCAGTAGCTGGGGCTGTGTGTCGGTGACAGGAGGGAGGTGAAAGCTTTGTGGTCAGAAGTTACTGTTGGCATCACCAAAGACAATGAGAATATGAAAGGTTGAAACCTTGGGTGAAGGACATTGCAGTGAGAGTTGTGATTCTGCTAATGGAATTGCACGGAGTTTTGCTCTCATTTTATTACAATGTATTGGAGGAGTTTTCTGAGTCCTTGAACCATGAAGCTTTTTTGCAATAGGAAAACCTATTTTTTCCAGGGAGGAGGAAAGCCAGAATTCCACCTGCTATTAGCAGTATTGTAAGAATAGTTTCCAAAACCATGGAAGAGCTATTTTTCCCCCCCCCTCTTTCATTAAATAACATGTACAGATGTTAGAAAAATTGAATTGGGTTTTGTGACTTTTTTTTTAAAGTTATTTCCTTGCTATATAAAGATGACTGAGGCTGATTAGTTTTTTCTTTCCATCTGATACTGTATCAGAACTCTTTTATTTTTTTTTTCTTTTTAATCTAAAGCCTGCATTTTTTTCCTTTATTTTGTCTGCAGTAACAAAATGGTGTGTGTTTATTATTTCAGATAATAAAATTTAGAATGCAGTGTCTGGACTCTTTTAAAAAAGCAACAACAACAAAAAAAATACCTCAAAACCCAACACCTCAGAAAACAGAGCTTGTCATATTACCTGGCACAAATATCTAATCTGCTTTTTTACTTATGAGAACTCTTTTGAGCTTTGTTACTTGTCTGAACATTTGACTGTAGACACTTTTCCAGTCCAGAACACAGAGGCTCTGTGTTTACTTCCAAGAGAGCACTTCTGGGCCTTCTTCGTATTTCCTGCCCCTGAGGGCAAGTCAGTGCGATCTTCCTGTTGCCTGGCTGAATAGTAATGGAGGATTGGTCCAGGCACTGCCCTCACAAAAAAACCCCAAACCAAACACACACACACAAATTTCAAAATTCTCCGTTGTTTCTTTGTTGTCCATTTTTGTTGCTTCTTGTTAAATTTTAAGATATACAAAATAAACTACTCATAAGACTTTTTTTTTTTTTCCCCTGTTCAGATGTGTTTTATATCTCTGCTCCATGTCACCTGCCTGGGGATTGTGTGGATTTGCTGGAGTTCTAGGAACACAAAATATTGTATTAAAATCACTTATTGCATGAAGAGTTTATTCACTTATATATGTGTGTGTATATATACACATGCATATACACACATACTTATTCATACCTCTGTATTGGTGAGAGTACTTCCTAGTTAAAAACCAAAAAGGCAACTTCCCAAGTTGGAGTGCAATTGAAACATCCTGTAGGATGCAACTGGTTACTTTAAAACTTTCACTGAAAGTTAAGCAGCTTTGCTGGTTTCACAGCCTCCTTGAGCTGCTTTCCTCCCTGGGCTCCCAGATTGTTGGCTTTCTCGCAGCTACTTTTCTGTTCAGCTGGAAAGTTGGTAAGCTTATGTAGTGAGAAACCTCAGACCTTAGGAGATCCATGTACACGAGATGCCTACTAGATAAGCTGTCAAAAATGAAATTACATCAGGCCTACAAACTAGAACAACCAATGTTGCCATTTTAGATGTTCCAGAAATGAAATGTTTAAGAATAGCTAGCATTTGGAAAAGAAGAATTTGAGATTTAGAATTTGTTCCAGTTAAATTTCATGTTGTAATGTATACTGTTCTTCTTCAACAGAAAACCTCTGTTCAAATTTTGGTTTAGGCTATGCTTGTCATATTTTTCAGTGCATTGAATGTGCTTTTTTCTCAGTGGCATTTACAGCAGCAATGTGCATATAAAGCCAAAACTTTCATCAGGAAAAATTACAGGTTAAATTGTCATGACGAAGACAAAGTTTATGCAGTCACATTCATAATATTTGGTGTCATCTTTGTATCATGAAAACTTGCTAGATTGTCAAAGTAACTTTCAGAGCACCTAAGTGTATTTTCTTATGATTTCACAGATAACCAGAATGCCTTTTCTCATTATTTCATGGTTGTAGGTAATATACGCTTTGAATACTAAAAATGATGAACATGAAGCTGCTATCCAAGCCCTTAAGGATGCTCATGAAGAAGAAATTCAACAAATTCTTGCAGAGACCAGAGAGAAGATATTGCAGTATAAAAGTAAAGTTGCAGAAGAAATGGATCTCAAGAGAAAGATCCAGGTTTTAGAAGAGTCACTGGAAGATCATAAAAAGATGAAACATCAGGCCTTGACAGAATTTGAAGCCTATAAGGATAGAGTTGAAGACATGCAGCTTTGCGCAGAAGCTCAGCATGTCCAGCGTGTAGTGACCATGTCAAGAGAAGTAGAAGAGATCAGAAAGAAATTTGAGGAAAGGCTGCGCAGTTTCATACAGTTGCAAGTACAGTATGAGAAGGACAAGCGTACAGCTCTGGAAGACTTGAGAGCTGCTCACAGGCTTGAGATTCAAGAACTTCTAAAGACTCAACAGAGCCAGAATGCTACTTTAAGTAAGGGGCAAGAAAAATTAGAGGAATTGCATAGACTGGAGCTGGAAGACTTGAACAGTAAAGTTGAAGAGTTAAGACTGGAAAGAAAAAAACTCATTGAGGAATATGAAGGTAAACTCAGCAAAGCACAGTCCTTCTATGAACATGAACTTGATTCTTTGAAAAGATCTCAGCTTTTTACAGCAGAAAGTCTGCATGCTTGCAAAGAAAAAGAAGTGGAGCTAAGAAAAGAATTTCAAAACCAGGAAAGCATGTTACGGAAGAACTTGGGAAAGCTTAAAACTGAACTACAAATGGTTCAGGATGAAGCTGCCAGTCTGCGGGAAAAATGCCAAAAACTTCAGGTGGCTCTTGGTACAGCAGAAAACAATGTTCAGGTGAGACTGATTTATATGTTGTTCCTAAGACTGTGAATTTTCTTTTCCTATTTATGCTCTTTCCATGAGGCTGGTAGGTTGAGGTGACTGGAACATGTAAACTTAATTTTCTGTAACTTGTACTTGATTATCACAAGCTGGATCATAGCAATTTCCATGCAAATATGAGGAAAAACTTCTTTACCCAGAGGGTGACAGAGCACTGGAAGAGGCTGCCCAGGGAGGGTGTGGAGTCCCCTTCTCTGGAGGTCTTCAAGACCTTCCTGGATGCAGTCCTGAGTGATGTGCTCTGGGCGATCCTGCTTTAGCAGGATTGCCGGACTAGATGATTTCTAGAAGACCCTTCCAGTTCAGACAATTCCTTGATTCTGTGATCGTCTACTTCTAAATTTTTAAAATTTATATTAGTACATTTATTTTATGTATTTAGTTTTCCCAAACTGAATTAATACTACTTTATATTCCAGTATAATCGGGAAAACCCTACCCAGTGGAAAGGAAAGTTAATCTTTACCACTTTTGGTCTTCTTCCTTTCTGCTGTCCATGAACAGAACCTGGTTGTTGTAATTACACTACCCAAAGTGTAGTATACTCAATAGACTACTCAAAATTTAAAGAACAGACAAAAAATCCCAAATGAAACTTTGTTCCCCACACCCTAAAGAAAGCAAGAAAAAAAAAACAATGCAAAAAGCTAAGAAATATCTTTGCATCAGGTCTACACATAAATTCATCCTTCTCTTCCTCCCTCCGTTGTGTCGCTCCCCCTCCCACCCCCCCAAAAAAAGAGGGGGGATCCTGAGAGGAAAGAAGGATATAGGATATTGGTGACTGATATAATTTGAGACTTTATACTGACAAACTGAATTTCTTGCTAAAAGAGTTGAGAAACTACTTATCTAGACTGCTGAATTTCTTGGAGAAATATATTTGACAGAGATGTCATATGACTGACTATAAATACAATGAGTGTTCTGTATTCAGCGCAGTCTTGCTTGTAGAGGTCATTAATGACTATCTTGCCTAACCATGTTGAGTGGTAAGAAAAGTAAGTTTGTGGGAGGTAAGGAAAAAAAAACTTTCTGAATTGTTTTAACTCTTTATTATGACACCATCAGTGCCATTTTCACAAGCAGTAACTGAAATGCTGCACACGTTTTCAGTATGTACTAGGTTTGGCTGGGGTATAGTTAATTTTCTTCATAGTAGCTAGTAGGGGGCTGCGTTTTAGGTTTGTGCTGGAAACCATGTTGATAACACAGGGTTGTTTTAGTTATTGCTGAGCAGGGCTTACATAGAGTCACAGCCCTACCAGCAAGTAGGCTGAGGGGACACAAGAAGGTGACTGGGGACACAGCTGGGACAGCTGACTCCATCTAACTAAAGGGATGTTCTGTACTATGTGAGGTCGTGCTCAGCAATAAAAGCTGGAGGAAGAAGGAAGGGGGAACATTTGAAGTTATTGGTGTTTGTATTCTCAAAGTAACTGTTACATGTGATGGAGTCCTGCTTTTCTAGAGGTGGCTAAGCACCTGCCTGCTGATGGAAAGGTCCTTATTTTGCTTTGCTTGCACACACATCTTTTTCTTTACCTATTAAACTGTCTTTGTCTCAACCCACAATTTTTCTCACTCTTACCTTTCTGGTTCTGTCCCCCATCCTGCTGGTGGCAATGAGTGAGCAGCTGTGTGATACTTAACTGATTACCAGGGTAAACAACAACACAGTGTTATTTAGATACTAAAGTTTCTTGTCCTTAAATGAGGACAGAAATATAAAGACTGCATTTTTTTTTTGTCAAAACAGGACTGGGTATGCTAAACTTGAAGGAAAAGATTCTGTGAAATACTGCTTTGTTTTTTGGTAGTTGTGCTGAGGTCTGGAGAACAGTAAACTCTGTGGGTAAGCTTTAGCTTATCTTGTCTTTTGCATTTTATGACTCTCAAGGTTCAAGACCAGGAGTACCATAAATGTGATGGCCATAGTAATTTTGGAAGCAACGTTGAGTAGACCTGAGATGCATCATGAGCTTTTCCCGTTTACAGTCTAATTCTAGTCATCTTTTGGACTATTCTTGCTTCTTGTATTAAAGACTACAGCGTACTGTGAAAGAAGATGGCCATTTTATCAGATGTTAAATTCAGAATACTTTTTTCCAGTTTCCCAAGGGGCCTTCCAAAAGATTCTTTCCAACACTTTTCAGTTAATGAAGCAGAACTCTTGCCTTTCAATCAACTACATCAAGGAGGTGTTTTTTTGGCAAGCTGCAGCAAAGAGGAAACCCAATGTATATTCATATTTCCTGCAATAAGGGAATTAGTCTTGGTTCCAAAGAGGAAGAGTCTAGTACGGTACTCACAGCAGATTTTTTAAGGCAGGTCCTGTTCTGATCATTATGGATGAGGTGACCAAAGGCATAATCTCACCACTTCTGGTGTCCATGTTTCATTACACAACCTGCCCAGTGTTTTCCCCAATTCTGTTTCTTGCTTTAGTTTTTGAAATGATCCCTTTACTATTCCGGTGACTTAAATGATGAAAAATCCTTTTAAAACAGAACAAGATTTCCTTTTCCTCCCTGAGTGCCTGAGAACATATTATCATTACCATCAATATGCTACTGTGAATCAGTACACCAGACTTAAAACATACTAAAAGTTTAATTTAACTAATTGCCTAGCTCTCATTTTATGTCTATCCATGTGCAGCTTAATTTATGTCAGTACTAAACACTCAGAGTTGCAGTGAAGGGCACTGTGACCTGCTATTGACATACAATGTAGTCTTCCATGTGAAGGACTCAGCGGGAACCAGGTTTCTCAAATTGGCCCCCAAACTCTGGGCCATTTTACCATTTTTAATTTTCATATATCTTTTTGAATATTGTCACTTTTCTCTTATGCATTTTTGTCATGCATGTGTCCAGTATCTTGTAGTGCTTCACCAATATTTTTGGAAAAAACACATAATACAAAACAAATATGACTGTAATATCGCAAGAGTTCAGCTTCTGTATGAATAAGGCTTGTCTGCTGAAGGGTCTTTTCAGTTCTTTTTAATCTAGTGCTCATTTAAACTTAAAAATGATTGTATATAATGATAACAGGCATTGTACTGTTCTTCCTCTAGGTTCTTCAAAAACAGCTAGATGATGTGAAGGAAGAGGAGATGTCATTGTTAAGCAAACACAAAGAAGTGGAAAGTGAGCTAGCAGCTGCTCGAGAGCGCTTACAGCAGCAGGCCACTGATCTTGTTCTCAAAGCCAGTATGTATGTCAGTAACTTGATTTGGAAAAGAACTTCATCTCTTTTTTCTAGCCTTTCCTTATTCTGTTAACCTTGTGCAGATTTAGAGTGCCTAAAGACTGTTCAGTCCTGTCCATAGATACTTCTGATGAGTTTTGCTTTCTGTTTTGATATCACATGCATTGTACTTAGAATTTTTATTTATTTATTTATTTTAATTGTCCGAATGTTCTACTTCGTATGGCATCTTTCAGGCTTTGGAATTTCTTGCATTAACAGCACTTGTACAGAATGCTGCTGCTGTGTATCTGTTCTCCACATAATCACCTAGAAATGCTTCCTATTCCACCATCCTTTTTCAGTTGCCTTGTCTTTCTGCTAAGCTGTGGTACTTTGCTGTACATCTGCTGTGAGAAGACTTGCAGCTTACCAGTTAAGGAATCTATTAGGATTTTCTTTATAACTGTTTTCTTAACTTCTCTGTGCTCATTGGCATAAGGAAAGACATAGAAAATGCTTTTAGATTTGCCGGTATGCATGTGGATTTTAGCTTACTGGCATTGTCTCTCCAATAAACTGCTTAGTGGTAGGGCATGGACCTGAGCCCAAGTACTTGAACTTGGTTAACTATGCTATAGGTAGGATTATAGGCTAAAAGTAAGCCCCTGACTTGACTTTGGACTCTTTCAACTAGACCAGTCACAGAAATACCTGATTATTTTCCACACAAGTTAGCACAAGCCCAGGGGCCCTTCCCAAAAGTCACTTTAGATGTGATCACCTTATTTTGAAGGCTGGGATGTTGCCAGACTGTACCAGTTGGCCTTAGGGACAGAAAATACTTCACAGTATTTACATTAGCTTGCTAATACTGTAATAGTTTACTATTTATATTATATACTATATGTACTATTACTGTAATGCTTACTATTAGAGGCTACATGTGGCCTAGCCTTCAAACTGTGTATGTGACCGTGGCCTGTATCAAGGCTTTATTTCTGTCCTACAAATAATGAAGCAGGTCCTACAGATGGACTGACTATGTCTGCTGCCTAGGAGAGCTTCATGCCTGGGACAAGTGGCATAAATGAGCTAGCTGAGGTAAGGGCTAGGAATAGTCTGAGCTGTATGTTTGGACAATATAGAGGCCAGTTGGGACCTGAGACTACAAGGTCCTACTTTAAGATGTAAATAGCTAAAAGGAACAGGCTCTCTGCTAAGAGGATCTCAAATCATGGTTCTCAGATAGGAATCTGACCCTCCAAAAAAGGTGTGTGAGGCACTTAAAGAAAAAAATCATGACCTGAGACTGTTGGAGGAAGAAACCTGTTCTCAGACACTCTTTGGCCATTCCTGTTTCTTTCCTTATGCAGAAGCATGGGAGAGATTCACCAGCCAGCTCCAGATTTACTGGAAACAACATCCAGGCTGTTTTTCCTTATTACTGATGGCAATGAGTCATATAGACTGAGTCCAACCCTGGTTTCCCATGGCACTGAGGTTTTTAGCTTTACCAGAAATTGCAGTGTGTCCATGCTGTTGGTGAGCTCAGTGGCACCGTCAACAGTACATCCTTGCTTTACAGCACCTTGCTGTGCAACAAGAACCAGGAGCCCTGTTTATAGTGATGCCACCAAGCCTTTATTGTTTGATGTAATTTGTAATTTGATGTAATTGATCACCAGCTCCTTTGGAAATGGTTTCTGACCCTGGCTCACTGCCATCTGCTTTCATTTTCTGCTCACGCTCGGAAGTCAAAAATCCTGTCCCAAAGAACTAAATTCTTGTATGATTCAAAATACTTACTCATTGTATTTCAATTTGAGAACACTGTATTAAGCCTTTTATGGGGAAGTAAATATATTTATCCTGAGATTCTAAACTTGAAAGGCAACTGTTGCATTTCATACCTTCTGTGTAGAGCATGAGGAATGGGAAGCCACTGTTGAGTGTCCATATTGCTAGGACAAAAGCTCTAGATGAGTGAGTGTGTGTGCTTATAGTAAAGTATGTATGTACATAATACTTCCTGACAAACTTGAAATTTTTGTATGATACACAGATATAAATTAAGTAGAACAAGAACAAAAATACCCGAAGTCATAAATCTTTTTCCACTGATACGAAGAACAGATGATTATACAGTCTAGCTTTGTGGACTTTACTTTCTGTTAATACATATAAAGAAATTAAAAGCAAGCTTCTAACCTGCAAGGATTTAAGATCATATTTACTGTGGAGGGAATGAGTTCTGCTACATCTTTTAGTAATATAACTATAACAAAATATAAATAGTGTAATTCCATAAGTTTTGCAGAGTTTTAGCTTTTAGCTGCTATACCTAACATGCTGGTTAAATTATGAGTTTGATAAAATAGTAACATCTTTACCACTAGACTTCAACGTTCTGCTTTCTGTGGGGTAAAAATCTGTGGTTTTAGGTGGGGCAAGTTCTTCAAGTTAAATTGTCTGTGTTCATGCTATTGCCTACCTCTGCTTTCTCTGGAGTCAATATGCAACTTTGAACCAAGAAAATTGAAAGTAAAGGAGGCCTAGCACCAAGCACTCTACTGTTGGACATTTTACAATAAAACTAAAAGAGGGAGAAGTGGAGGGGGAAGGTAAGCATTGCAACGTAGATAATGGAGATCCATAGGAAAGCTTCCACTAGAGTTGAATTTCTGGAAATCACTGAAGTATGAATGTGTATTTAAATGATATGAAACTGATACTGTGAGGTTTTAAAGAGCTGTTTTGTTTTTAGGTCACATCGGAATGCTTCAAGCTACCCAAATGACTCAAGAAGTTACAATAAGGGATTTGGAATCAGAAAAGTCTAGATTAAAAGAAAAACTGTCCCAACTGGAAGAGGAAAGAAACTTACTACAGAGCAAAACACAGAGTTTGGATGAGCGACAAAGGCAGCAAATTCTGGCCTTGGAAAAGGTTCGACAGCTTATTGTCTCTAGTTGAATAAAAACAAAAGACCTAGAATTCTTAGAAAAACATTGTTTTGATTTTTTTTGTTTTATACGACTGGGCTAGGACCAGTAGTGGTATGTTCCAAGTATCTCATGTAGTAACACAGAATAACTAATGTAGAGTGTAAAGTGAGAGTAGTGGGAAGTCAGATGTTCAGATTGTTTTGGACAACTTTTAACATTTTCCTTTAGTTTATGGCCTTGTGTGTAGATGCCTAGTATTTAAAGTATCTCAGTAAGGAAAAATGTGAAATAGTTAAAGAAGAATTTAAAAAGCCATTGTCTGAAAATGTGCTGAACACATTTAAAAATACTGAACTCAAATTTTCTATTGGTATGATACCTGATTGCTGTTTCCCCAAATTAAATGGAGGAAAAAAATAGTCTTTAATACAATATATTACTTTGCATGGATATATTGAAACCACTTTTTTCGTATTGAATTATGTAGTGCTTAGTGTTTGCTAAGTTTAATATGGAAGTTATTTTCTGTAGATTTATTTAATCAGTAATGTTTTTGTATTTTTATTGTTTAATAGAAATCATTGTATTTTTCTGTCTCTTACAGAAAGTAAATGAAGCAAGGGAGTCACAACGAGAATATTATGAGAAGGAGCTGGTAAAATTGCAAGCAAGATTGGAAGGAGAGGCTGCACAATTAAAGGAGGCTCATTCTAAGACCTTAGAAGAATTAGCATGGAAGCACCATACTGCACTTGAGGCTGCGCACAGTAATGCTAATAAGGATAAGAAAAAACTGCAGATGGTAGGTTTGTGTTTTCTTAATAACCAAACTCTACAAATAGCAAGTGTTAGAGTTTGAACCTTGTACTGCACAATGGTTCTGTTGTATGCCAAGTTTTATTTGAAGTTACCTGCAGATCTGTTGTGTCTCTCTGAAGAAACTCCTCGGCCTTTATTCAAATAACATACACCTTGCCAAAAAAAAAAAAAGGCATTTGTTCTGTCATATACAGTATACAGAAGAGAAATACTCAACTCAAAACAACTTTCTTTTCCATTATAGTAAGTGGGGTTTTTCCCCCCCAGGATCTGTGGCCCATGTTCAGAAAGGTTTGTATATTGCTCAAGATCAGGTCTTCTGAAGGAGGTGAAAGATTTATGTTACTTTAATATTTATTTTAAATTTTCATTAACAGTCCAGAAGTACAGAAGAAAATTATATTAGTACTTGACTATAGCTATACTCAGAAGACAACAGCAGCTGTTCCTAACTTACATCATATATGCCGACTGTTTTATCAACGATTCATTTTCCTTTGGAATCCTGAAACCGAAAGGCTGCTTTGCTTCACAAAATTGGCTTTTTCTTGTTGGCATAAATGAGAGGACCAATTCTGAGTTACTATTTGCTAATCTGATTACATGTATATGATACACAAATTTTCCCTTATACAATAAATAGGGGACGAGTATTACTTGATTAATTGAAGGCTTTGTGAGGCTTCTCTAGTGTGTTCACAGGAAATATATCAAGAAACACAGTTGTAGTTAGTGATATGCATCTTAGACTGGGTTTTGTTTAGTTGGCTGTTTTTTGTGAATTATTTTACTGGTGTTGCTTCTTAGTTTTATCCCAAGTCCCGAAGATGTTTTCATGCCTTCCAGTGATGGAAGTAGTTCTCTAAGACATATATGCATCTGATCTTTTAAGTTCATTTTTTTGTAACTTTAAACATGCTTGCTATTAATTCAATTTCTCTCAAAGGTTTCTAGGAATAGATGTGAGGTTCTTTATTTTTTTTCTTTGTTTTTATTAAGCTAACATAGAGAATAAAACAAAGGATATCATAAAGCGTTTGTTCTTAAACCACTAAATTAGTTAAAATAGGGAGCACCTCTATAAATGTGAAAAATGTGAAACTTGATTTTAGCAAGGGAAGATTAACTCTGAAAAGATATCAGGGTCAAGATCTCAGTAAATCTTAATCAGTGTACTGTCTCCTGTCAAATCTGTCTCACTCAGCATGTGTTCTGTTCTTTGAGTAACTCAAGGAAGGAACAGTCAGCCTCAAATGTGGAGAAAAGCTGAATTTAGTATGAGGAAGAAGATTGTATACAAGGAGCTTTGGAACAGAGGACATGAGGATTATTGGGACCGGAAGACTGGGAAAGGCATCTGGAGTCAAGAGAGCTTTGAAGGAGAGAGAGGAAAAAAAAAAAAAAAAATTAAAAAAAATTGGAACAGAAGAGAATTCTAAAGAATGAGAATAGGACTCAAGAAATGGCTTATATATATCTCTTTGCTTCAATTCTTCCATCTATAAGATGAGCTGTAAAAATGGCATCAGTTCATAGGAGGATTATGAAAATAGAGCTGCTAATAATTTTGCAGTACTGCACAGCTGTACTGACAAGTATCATAAAAGAACTAATTAGTCAGTTATCAGTGTAGGGTCTGAATAGCACTATTGGAATTCTGCAGACAGCTGATTTCACAGCACGAACAAGAAAAACGGAGCAAGTCTCATATAGCAAGTATCAGTTGTCCCACTGTTCTGGTCTATGTATTTTCATACCTGTTCCTGAGAGATTTCTGATTTCTCAGAAATCTGAGCCTAGGGCTACAGAGACACTGAATCGATGCTAAGCCTTGCATTACAACTGAACCCCTAGGAGGGAGTTCGTACAGGATCCTCTGCAGCTGCATAGAAAACCTTGGAGTCATATTACCTGGCTCTGGAGCACCGTACCTGGCAATGTTCATTTTCATTGGCTTTGTGGTATAATATTGTATATTCTGCTGGAATACACAATAAAGGTCTTAATTTGCATATGTTTCATGTTAAGTAATTTGTGACAGAAATTGTACTTCTGAAAACATACTCTGAATAGTAATAAAGCTGAAGCATACATTTATAATTTTCCTTAATTAGAGAAAAAGGTTCCTAACAAATATATAACATAGGCTCACATAAGAGAAATCTAATTCATCCAACAGAGTTGCTTTGAGAATTTGGCTTTTACTCCACAGAGATCAAATGAAAACAGAGGTGTTATTTGATTTTTTTTCCATATAATTGCATTTGAAGACTAATTGTTAATTTTATAGATATGGTGTGGGGATTTTTTTCATTTATTGTAACAGTCTAAAAACTTCCCAAAGTCCAAAATCCACTCTGGATTTTAAACCACAATTTTCTGTGGGGATTATGTGTAGGAGATAGGTGGGTAAAGGCTGAAGCACATAAGATTAGAAGATGACCTCACAAAAGAAGGCATCCATTGTAAAAGAAAATAAATCTCCGTGTTTTCACCCTTTCCTTAAGGTTTTATTCTCAGTTGAGATCAGGAATATTTATGCCAGAAGGAATAATCTTTTTTGTGGTGCATCTGTACTTTGCAAAGACCGCATGGCAAGTATTTAATGCTTTTTCCCACTCTTTTTATTTCTGAAGGAGTTGGAGCAGCAGTTTGAGAAGGAGAAACTGCATTTGGAGGATGATAAGAATCAGCTCCGACAACAGCTGGAGAACCTAAAGGAGGAGCTGACAACTAAACTGACTTCTGCCAATCAGGAGGCAAGGTTTAATTTCATTGTATCAGCTAATGATCCTGTGCACTAGGACACAGTCCATCAATAATGATCTTGTGCTTCGGGTCCAGTGCAGAGCTGGGACTACACTGTTCAGTCTATTTATTGCCTTATTTTGATTTAAAGTGGAATACTCTTCAAACATGCTATGTTACTTGACTGCTTCTGAGGGCTGATTTTACTGTCCTTTATGAAAATAACAAAGCAAAAGAGATTGCAAAACAGTTGACGCAGAAGCATACACATAATATGTCAGGAGACAGAGGGGAAAATTAACTGTATTTGAACCCGTGTTTGTTTACAATTAACATATTGTAAATTCTGGTCAGCTTCCTGACTTGCAGATGACCTTCATACGTTTCCCTCAAAAGAAGACTTGAAATATTTATAGTAAGACCCAAATTATTTGCAATATTCTAATATATAAAATCAGTGTGAAGTGTATCATAGAATGATTTGGGTTGCAAGGGACCTTTAAAGGTTATCTATTCCAACCTCCTCTGCAATAAGCAGAGACATCTTCAACTCGATCAGGTTTCTCAGAGCTCTGTCCAACCTGACCTTGAATGTTTCCCGGGATGGGGCATCTACCACNATATATTAATATATTACTGTATTATTAATACACTAGTACATTATTAAATTAATATACATTTTAGTGTATTAAAATATTATATATTAACATATATATTAATATAGACTCAATATATTAATATATACTTACAGAGTAGGAATAGCTCAGCAGCACTCATCAGTCTGTCCTGAGTACCTGGTGTTCAGGTGACTACTTTCTTCTGCTAGTTGTTAATGCCTTTGCTGGTACTTCAGACCTTGGAGAAGGTGCAAATTGAAGCTGGAACTGCTACAATGCACCTAACTACATTCAAATTGATGAAAGTATGATGTACTTATTATATATGTTAGCAAAATCATACACACGTTTATTTTTCATTTCAAAGTTACAGAAAGTTGAGACATTTCTTTTTATCTTTAACTTCTCTATTGTGTGTTAACCTTCTTGTCAGATTAGATCTGAGGAGACCACTGTTGTCATTCTATTGTCATTCAACACTAGGCTTTAGTTACTCTGTCAACTGTCTTGGGTTCATGAGTAATAAACTTGTCCTTATTTGAAGGAAATAATTTCAAATCTCTTAAGAATGAGTTTTTATCTAACTGCTGTCAAGTTCAAGCTTGGAAAATTCATCAGCACACTGGATTAAGAAAATTGAAGCATAACTAAGGCATAGGTAACTCTAGTATAAACTAAAACAGGGAATTAGGGCCGGCTGTTATTTTGTAGCTGAGCTTATGTACATTATTATGCCAGGACAACTGCAATACAGTGTATTTTGTGTATCAAGAGAATGGAAATGTACAGGCAATAAATTCAGGGTGGTACCTAAATCCAGTCCATGTAGTTACAGAGGTGATATGTTTTATTTTATTCCTATGTTTATCTTACGCATGGGACAAGTGCTTCACTTGAAACCACAGCTCACCCTTGAATCTCTATTGACAACTGATGAGGGTGTCTCAATGTCTTCACTGACCTGGAAGAAACTTGCCTGTGAAATGTCTGACACATTTTTAGCTTAGCTCTTGCATTTCTACTGGTATGTCNGTCCTCATAGGAGAGGTGCACCAGTACGTGTTCTTTTAAGTTTAATAAATGTGAAAGATGGCCCTTCTGAAAGTAATTTTATTGTTGTTATTAATAATAATTAGCATTTTACTGTATATATTCTTATATATTAATATATTACTGTATTATTAATACACTAGTACATTATNACCTTCTTGTCAGATTAGATCTGAGGAGACCACTGTTGTCATTCTATTGTCATTCAACACTAGGCTTTAGTTACTCTGTCAACTGTCTTGGGTTCATGAGTAATAAACTTGTCCTTATTTGAAGGAAATCATTTCAAATCTCTTAAGAATGAGTTTTTATCTAACTGCTGTCAAGTTCAAGCTTGGAAAATTCATCAGCACACTGGATTAAGAAAACTGAAGCATAACTAAGGCATAGGTAACTCTAGTATAAACTAAAACAGGGAATTAGGGCCGGCTGTTATTTTGTAGCTGAGCTTATGTACATTATTATGCCAGGACAACTGCAATACAGTGTATTTTGTGTATCAAGAGAATGGAAATGTACAGGCAATAAATTCAGGGTGGTACCTAAATCCAGTCCATGTAGTTACAGAGGTGATATGTTTTATTTTATTCCTATGTTTATCTTACGCATGGGACAAGTGCTTCACTTGAAACCACAGCTCACCCTTGAATCTCTATTGACAACTGATGAGGGTGTCTCAATGTCTTCACTGACCTGGAAGAAACTTGCCTGTGAAATGTCTGACACATTTTTAGCTTAGCTCTTGCATTTCTACTGGTATGTCCCTTTTTTTTGTTTGTTTTGTGTTGTTACAGATGCCATTTAACAGTAGATGTGTATTTATTACTTACTGAGGATGTTAGCTTAGCTCTAGCTTCCCTGCCGAGACAGCTGCTTTTGAACCTGCACCATCCTCTTTTCTCTTTGACAGGTTTTTTTAATAGCAACTACCTTAGCTAAAGGATGAGGATGATTTAAGCTTCATCAGACTTGTTTCTAGTACCAAGCTATTTAAGAACAGTGTAATCTTAAATACTTACCTGAGGTTTTTTGGGAGTTGAGGTTAAGTCAAGATCCTAACTTTTTCTTACATATCTCTGTATGAGGCTGGCTGTTTACTCAGTAGATTTGCTTCCTTTGACTGTTGACCAGCCGAGACCTTTTAGAAAGATGTTTGACAGAGTAGTCCAAGGGCTCCCCATCTCCTTGCAAAGGTTTTCTGATGATATTACTAGGGAACACATTAAACAGCCTCCAGTGTTTCTTTGTCATCAGTAGAATAGACCTAAGCCCTGTGAGTGGCATTCCTGCATAACGTTTCTTCACTTTCATGCCAGGGGTGCGCTACTACCAGCTATGTAGACAGCGATGCACTTTGAGGATAACAATACAGTTTTAGGGGCAATTTTTTCATGTAGGGATTCTCTTTCAGGTAGTAGTGCTCCATAGAGAATTACTAGTTATTTGTACATAATGCAAAAGCACACATAGTCAAGTACTCAAGGTTACATTAGTTTTTCTCTGAGATCTATCATTGCCAAAGAAATGTGGGATTCCTTGCCGAGAAGAAAGGAAGGGTCACTCTTTTTAAACACCTCCTGGGTTGCATACGGAGGTAGAGAGTTCTGGGTGTCCGTGTGTTTGTATATATGTGTGTGTGCTATATATAATTATGCTAACAAGGAAAAAAAGTAGTTACAACTGTTACCTGTTCATACCTGCAAATCAGAGTTAAGTCTTTTCTTAAGTTGCTTCTCCTGTGGTGAATTTACCCCAACATACAAAGGGAATGGCCTAGACTATTACTTCTGTAAAAGCTTCAGTTCCAATTAGCTGCTGTTCTTTGGTCCCCGTGCATCCCATTATTCTGTTCTTCCAGGCTACGTATCTTAAAAGTTTTTCCTTTTCTATAGCTGGTGAAAAATGTCCAATATCTAATATTTTTAATTGAAGCAAGGTGGTACTGCGTCATTTTGCAGCTGGGGAGCTGAAGCACAAAGAGACAGAAAAAAGTGTATTGTCATATTAATTGTTAAGGAAATGATCACATAATGCTTTACAGATATTAGATTGAGGTTCAAACAGGCTAATTTATGGACAGATAGCAATCTGCAAACAGAGAAATATATACCCTAGCACAAGTTAATTAATCTGTTAAATTAGTTTCTATATTTTGAAATAGTGTTTATCGTTGTTCCAGTTTGCATAAAACTTGCTTCTTCACAGTAAAATTACAGGTAATTTCAGAATTTTTATGTAACTTCTTTCCTTGCAAAGTGCATCGAACATAGGTTGGATATTTTATGTGTAAAAATCCTTTAATTGAATCATTGATATTAAAATACTACCAGAATTTTTTTTAATACAGGAACATTAAGTGATATTAAAGGACAACAGATTGCAAATAAATATTTGTCTAGGTTGGAGTTAGAAAATGCTGTAAGAAAATGAAACCAGGATGACTTGGCTTCTGTTAGTAATAATTATGGAAATGACAACTTTGTTTTGTCATAGGTGTGTCGTCTGCAAGACCTGGTACGAAAAAGTGAACAAGGCCTTGGTACTGCAGAAGGACATATCTCCAGTCTTCAAGAAGCTCAGGAAATACTCCAGAAAGAACTAGAATTAACTAGAGCAAGACTGCGAGAGACCACAGATTCATTGTATAGTGTTGAGGTAACCGTAATATCGGGAAATAAATTGTACAAAGTACAGTCACAGTGACTTTGGTCTTGTTTTTAAAATGGCAAGAAGTATTCTGGTCTACATATTATTGAAGGAGCGTCCTATGGTTTCATTGAAAGAGAGATTTCTCTTTTTGAGCAGAGAGGAGAAGAAAAGGAAAACAAGGATGGGTTGGTTTGGGCTTTTTTTGTTTGGTTGTTTGCAGCGGGGGTGGTTGGTTGGGGTTTTTTTTTTTATATTCAGAACACATTTAGTAGTTAATGAGTATTGCTGCAAGCACATCTTTCTGCAGTTAAAATAAATTCTAGCTGCCAAAGTATGTCTGTACAAAATATATCCAGTATTGTGTTTCTCGGAGGCTTAATAGAATAGTATTCATTGAAATGTTTTTAATTTATTTTTTATGCATGCATACCATGTTTTCCTCAAATAATGGGCACAACCTTCATTTCAGACTCAAATTTAGAATTTCAGAAGACGTTTGAGAACAGATTAAAGATACATGCTATGATATCTTGAAAGAGAAGAGTATCATCCAGAAAATGTGACCATTTTACATAATTGAAGCAATTAATTTGTCTAAGCACAAATATATTGCCATTTTGGTTGGCTTAGATGGAACTGGAACTGTCAGTTAATCTGTCAAAAGCTCATTGACTTTAATACCAGGTATCATACCAAGTATAACCTTTCCTTTTTGTTTGATCAGTAACCAATACACACTTACAAGATCACAGCAATATTCGAAGTAGAGCAGCTTATAAAAAATAATAAAAAAAAAGCCCTGAATCCATTTTCATAGTGGTGTTATTTTCTTAACAAAACCAGCCTGAAACAGGGTATTTGGGGTTTGTTTTTCTGTTGTGGGTTTTCTTTTTAATTTGTTTCAGCTATGGTCATTCGTTGTGCACCCTGCTACGTTTTATAACTTCCCCTCTATTTATTTATTATTTCTCAAAGTGTCCTTATGACCTACTGCATTCTCATCTCTTCATCTATTATAACATTTAAATATCCATGGATAGCAGGCTACTTGCAATAACATTATCTGAACAGATTTAAAAATATACAAAAGAAAAAAATCCTACAAAAAATTATCACTTTAAGCGTTAATTAAATTTAGATTGCCACGTTTACTTCTCCGAAATGAAGCAAGCACTGCTGAAAACCATTCATTTAAGTATGCTTTCTAGATAGTACCTAAAAGCTATTTTAGTATGGCAAAATTTAAATGGAAATTTATAGGCATTTTGAAGTGATGGTGGGTTTTTTTTTTTTTGTTTTAATCTGTGCTCAGACTATAAAACCCTATTTCTAGCAGGTTTATCCAGTCAAGAAACAGAAAGATACGTGAACTTTGTATCAAAACCACTCAGTGCAAGCCTTGAAATGCAAGTACTGAATATTTGCTAATTTGAGGGGTAAAAAAAAAAATAGAAAAACTCCAAAACAAGCTTGACAAGAACCTAAGAATCCTCCTCTAATTCCGAAGTTAGTCCTGCGCTGAACAGGACTTGGTGAGCTTTTGAGGTTCTTTCCAATATTAATTGTGTCATTCATTGTAACAGTGTTTGAAAATATTACCTCCAGAATGACTTATTGGAAATTTGCTTTTTTATAGTAATGCAGAATTCTGTTCCACGAATCAGAAATATCAGCAGATGTATAGGCATTAGTTGTGTGTAATTAGGAACTACACACTGAAAAAGTTATAGTTCAAGTTTTATGAGCCATTTATAACTGACACTTTTATTATAAAGATTTGAAAAGTTTATGGTTTGAAATACTTTTTTGCTGCTGATCAGTCTCTATTGTGAAGTTTGTGTTTGCAGGGAGAACTAGATCAGGAGAGACAACAGCATGAGGCGATGATTGCTGCCATGAGAGAAGAGGAAAAGTTCAAAGTCGACAGAATGGCTCATGACTTGGAAATAAAATGGACAGAAAATCTTCGGCAAGTACCTTTTTTTCTTTCATTCTTCAATAAGAAACAAAGAATGTATTAAATACAAATGTAATAGCAAATTAAATGTAAAGCAAAAGTGTCTGTTATCTAAGCTTTTTTAATTATTAGTGAGATCTTAATTCTTTTTCACTTTATGCACAAGGCCCACTGCATTTTAGTTATTTTAGGTATTTGCTTTTAGACAGGAATGTAATAAGCTTCGTGAAGAGCTGAGGCTACAGCATGAAGAGGATAAGAAAGCAGCCATGACTCAGCTGTTGCAGCTGAAAGAACGTGAAAAAAATGCAGCAAGGGATGGATGGCAAAAAAAAGTTGAAGATCTTTTAGACCAGGTAACTATGGTCTCTTTGAGAATTGGAAGGCCATTGCAGTTTAGTTGCTAGTGGTTTATTGCTGAGTAACTATGTGAGATGGGTTGTGACATCTGTCTTTGAAATGAAATTTGTTAGTGTAACACTTTTTTAAATCTAATTGCTATCAAACTTTTAAAGTAATATATGAAGATACCTTAAAATTTTATGAATGTCCTTCTTTACAGTGCATGTGAATAACACTTTTAATAGTTTTTTGGGGGGAAGGAGAGGGTGTTCACCATCTCCCCTATTCACTGTAAGATTTTTTTTTTTTGATTCTCTCTCTGCTCGCATATTCTGCTGTAAATATTTACCAATGCTACTTGTTTGGACTTGAAGGTATCCCTTATCTTTACAATAATGACACTGTACAAGTCACTGAAAAGTCAAAGCATCCATCTGTTATGTCAAGTTTATTACAGCTCTGCCTTCTCTTAAGTGATTTTGAACATTATTTTGGGATAGTGTTTTATAAATCCCGAGTCTTTTGATTGCAGCTTGTATTTATAAACTTGGTTATGTTAGCCAATTCACAGAAAACACCTGCTTTGTAGTTTTTTCAAACTATAAATGCTATAGAACTGGGTTTATTGACTGCAGTTTGAAAAATAGCTGATAAAAAAAACAAATATATTTTAAAGTAAGAGAAACAGATTTTTGGAATCCACTGAATGACTGATTTCAGGGTGTTGGCTGTGGGGTGGTTTTTAATTTGCAATCTAATTTGAAAAGTCTAATAACCAAACAGGCACTTGATTATACAGCTTCCTGTAGGAATACATAACAATTTATTTTGCTGACAATGGAATTTAAGCTTGTAAAATCTTGTGGCTTGGGTTCATAAAAGCCGAAGGCTTTCGAAGTTCTCTGTTAGTTTTTACAACGTGAATGTAATGAGACTTGAACTCATTTGCTTTTCAGTTTCACGTACTTTCTTTACCCACACTTCACTTACTCTGTTTTCTTCTACCTATAAATAGCGTTTTCTCTAGGAAAGTACAATTTGAAAGAGATATTTTAAACCTGTAGTTTTAGCATACCTTGAAATAACTTTACTCATCTCTGCCTTTTAAAATTACCGTAACAAATCTAGCCTACAGTTTCAGAGTGGAAAATTACTGTGTTTCAAATGAACAATTTCTTCCTGCATATGGAAGAAATTTTGGAATCGGAAAGCTCAGGAAGGTAAATGTAGTAAGGAGAGTTTTACTAGAGATTTTGTGAGTGTAGGAAGTGGTTTGCAAATGCAAAACAGTTGGGTTCATGGTTTTTCTTTTCCTTCGTTCCTTTTACTGTAACAAAGACCTGCACCATTTCATAACAGCATGTGTCATTGTAGGACTAATAAGAAAATAAACCATAGGAGTCTTGACTTTTTTCTGTAATCCAGCTATTGCTTTTCCATACCAGTGTTTGAGTTGGATTGGCATTGCATAAAGATTGAAAAGTTACTGTTGGCGCTAGAGAACTAAGCTTTCCCTTTACAAAGCATCTACATATTATTCATTGCACCTGGAGGAGAGAGAGTTACAGACCATAGCATACAAGATGGCTAACTTGTCTTAGAAAAATAGGTCTGTAGTAAGTTCTTCCTGATTGCAGTACACAAAAGGTAGCCTCTGAGAGTTAAACTGGCCTGAGTCATAGTCTAACATAAGCTGACCTCAGGAAATCATCTAGTGAAACCTCCTGCTCAAATCAGTCAACATGGAATTTGAACCAGGTTGTAGGACTCTGTCCAGTTAGGTCTTGAATAACCTCCAAGGATGAAGATTCGGCAGCCTCTCCCAATAATGTCTTCTAGTGCTTAATTATCCTCATGGTGAGTTTTGTTCCTTTATATTTAGATATAAACTGAAACAGAAGAGGTTCTGACCATTGCTTCTCATTGCCTTATTGTGCACCACTGTAACAAGACTGTCTCCGCTTTCTCCGTTACTACTTCATAGGTACTGGAAAGCTATTAAGTCCCACAAAACCTTCCTTTCTTTAGATTGAACAAACCCAATTCCCTCAGCAAGATATTTGCACCTGTCCCAGCCACCTTGGTTGTAGGTCTCTGTTGAAAGTGGTGAAGTTTATCAATGTTTGTCTTGTATTGAGGCAACCGAAGCTGAATGAACTGGAGGAGGAGACAGAATGGGCCCTCCAGGTGATATTCAACAAGTGTCAAGTCGAAGGGACTCATCCCTTCCCTCAAACTACTGTTTCTTGCTGCAGGCCAGTATGCTGCCAGCATGCATTGCTGCCAGGCCACACTGATGATGATTCACGTTTAGCCAACCGTTAACTAGGTTATGTGAAGCAGATCTGTAACCCAGTATGAACCAGTGTACATCCCGTGTAAAGGACTTTGCATTTGCCCTTGTTGAATTTTGTGAGGTTTCTATCAGCCCATATCTATAACCTATATAGGTCTCTTTGGGTGGCAGTCTTGCCTTTCAGTGTGTTGTGTCCCCATCTCTGTGCCACACACCCCCTTCCACTTCTCCCAGTTTCATGTCATCTACAAACACAATGAGGGTGAGGTTTGTCTCTTCCTCCAGATCATTGATAACGATATTAAAACTAATAAATACTGGAACAGACACTTTAGGAACTCTGCTTGCAAAAAGCTTTCAGGTAGGGTGAACTGTTAACTGCTGCCCTTTCAGCCTGATAATCCAGCCAGCTCTCATCTCTCTGGCAGCCCACCTGTCTGAATTGTGATACCAACAGATACAAGGATGTTAAAAGTCTTGCTGAAATTGAGGTTGCAAACTTCTACTGCTCTCCTCCCATCCACAGATTTTGTGATTTCATCGTAGAAGGAAAACAAAGAGAGTGTTTTCATTATGGACCAGTAGAAGACTTTTGGTACCCATTTCATAACACAAAGATTACTATAGGCTTTGGTTGTATTAATCTAGAATAATGATATTCTGAGTGGGAATTGCATTGGACTCAGTTTGACGCTACAGAAATTACTGCAATAAACCTAGCTGTGCTTGGCAATCTATAAATGTGCAATAAGACTCTTTACCCCAGAGACTCACAGTCTAGTTTAAACAGACTGAAAACAGCAGCAAAAGTATGATTCTTCTGCTGTTACCTACTACGTATATATAAAGTAAACAGCATTGAGAAGAATTCATATTTCAGTTCATCAGGATTTCTGTTCATTCCTGTCATCTTTCAACTACTCTGAACTAGAACAGCCTGAGATACTGCAACAGGGGTGTAAAATTGCGAATTTGTTACAGCCCCAGTTGTCATTAGTGAGAAGATGCATTAAAAACCCATTTGAAAGGCATGATGTTTGTGTAAGAATTAGGAAGAGAGTAGAAATTCAACTCTTGTTTCTGCAATTCTGATTTTTTTTCCTGAACCATTGGTCTCTCCTGTACCAGCAGGACTATACAGTGATTTATCAAAATAATACAAGAGCAAAGTCTCTGCTAAATAATTTGTAAACTTCTAACTAAGCAGAAAATGTGGTCGACGTGCTCTTGATGTTGGGAAAGTGCCTAAAGCTTCACCACTGTAGTTGTGTAAATACAGTTTAGAAAGGCTGAATTCAGAAATTAAATGTTCATCAATATGTTGCAGTGTAAGGCATTACAGAAAGATGTAATGAGCATGAATTACTTTTTAGTGGGAGTGGGGGATTTAAGAAATTATTTATAGAAAAAAGTGAGATTGTGTGTATTTGACAATTTAAATTTAAAGGACTTTCGTATTATTTTTGGCAAATTGGTAGAAGTGACACTACTTAGTTACTTAAACTGAAAAATACAACATAGGGCTTGCGCACCTTACTGCAGACTGGTGCTGGAAAAACTGAATAAGGAGACACAGCTACAACTGGCAACAATTTAAAAAAGTTCAATCAAAAAAATCTATACCCATAAAGTGTACTAAGTTTTTAATTATGTTATACTAATCTACAAATTTCTGCCTTCTATTAGTTGTTGCACATTTGATAGGTGAGACCTAGGTCTTGTATAAAGCAACGTAATGTTTTTCTTGTTTACCAGTAATACTAAGTGGTTCCTCACAGAATGCATATAGGATTATTGCTGTTCTAACAGTATAGTTTTGCTATGAGTAAAATAATTTTCTTGTGAAAGATTGCTATTCAGCTGATTAAGTGCTTAAACACATTCTTCCCAGTTGCAAAGCATCACTTACCATCTACAGGTAAACGTGGCTGGAAGGGTAACTAAATCAGCGTCTAGAGACCAAGTGTGTAGTTCTTAGCTCTGATAGGAAAAATGGTTCTAGAAGGCATAAAAAGAAAGTGCTTTTCCTTTTTATTTTTTTTTTTTTTCCCTTGTAAATTGTACTAAGTACTTCTACATCAATCCATGTGAGAGTTTCTTCATGAAATATGTAGTGCCTTCAGATGTGCTGCTCTTTTCAGTTTCTCTTAGCTGTATAACGGGCTTTTAACGCTTTTCTTAAAAACATTTTACTGCTGAAAAGGCTTCAACAGTGGATGAAATCGCAGGAATTTTCTTTTTAAAGCAAGAGTGTGTTCTCTCTTCTGCCTCTTCGTGTTGCTCAACCTTCAGTTCTGAGCACTGAAACATAGAGGTTCTGTACACACCTCTATTATTCTTACCTATTTTTTCTTGTGATAAATACTTCTTTCTGTAAACTGAATCAAGTGTTCTGATTGTGGATGAGATTTTCTGTATTTGAAGAAATACAGATTCTTCCATCTTCCTTACTTTTCAGTTAAAACACGTGTTCCAGTAGAATAAATGCTTTTGTCAGCATTTTTTCCATTCCTACTTAGCTTTACACTATGATGTGAGCAAACATCAGTGTGACATTGGTTTTTTTGGGTCTTTTTTCCTACCTTTGTCAACTCTTCACATACAAAGATACCATCTTCTGTTAATGGAAATATTAGAAGTAGTATATTGAGAATGGACAAAAGCATACTACATATGCTTTGGTAGCTGTTGTTTATTTTTCCTGCTGCAAAGATTCTCTCCTTTTTGGAAAAAATTGTAGAAGTTTCCTGTTCAGAGTTTGTTTCTATGATGTATGTTCCTTTTTAAACTATCAAAAATATATCAAAACGTAAATATTTGCTTCTGATATAGGCATTATTTGAATTGTAGCTTTCAGAAAATTTTTAACTCAATCTTTAAACTGTGGCCACTAAGTGTACTCTTGTTCATGAAGTAGAGTGTTGTAGAAAAGTCAGAGCTCTGCACATCTCTAAATGCCCATTGACCAGCTGTCTACTGGAGGGCAGTTATTGCTCAGTCTTTATTTGCCAATGTGGAGCTGCTTATTGCGGAGCTGATGTGCATCCAGATTAGCAGAGTTGGGAAATGCTACTTTCTTTCCCCAGCACAAAGATTTCCCAGCCTGAGTAATCGTTGCTGTAGAAGATTTGCTTTTGAAGGGATGCTGGAAATTTCTACAAGAGAAAACCTGCACATAACCTATATTTACTCCCTGAAAGAAAGGAGATTAACTTCCAGCACAGAATCCCCTTACTGTGCTGCCTTTCACTTGATACTTTTCTGAACACGCTGCCTGAAGACTTGTCTGTCAGAGAACAGTAAATTATGAGTAGCTCCTCCTTAATTCTCTTTTGTCGTTGTTGTATTCAATAATACTAGTAAGGCTACCGTGACATCTAGTGGATGGTAAGGGATTTTGGGCAAGCTTTAAAAAAACGCTTAGAAATCTAAAATGCTGAAACCTGAAAGAATGAAAAGAAAACAATATGTCTAGATGGGAGCAAAGAACAGAAGACACCTGGAATGCAGTTCAGGGTAAAGTTTTATGCCTATTCTTTCATCTCTAGATATTTGTTATTTTTCTAAAGGGGCACCACTTTCTGCAGCTGTTGGGAACTCTCAGAAGTGACTACAGCTCTCAAAACTGTGGTCTTAATGGGACTGGTCTGCAACTCCTGCAGACTCGGGGAGAATCAGGGGAGCTTTAGGAGTTTCTGCCTTGATCTGTGAACATCCTGCCACTCACTACTGATTTAGAAGAATCAGTACTCCTGTATGCTGAATGGGAAACCCATGCTTTAAGAGTCAAAACCTAATGGACATAAGCGTGTGAATAATCATGTAATCCAGAGCCCCTGCAGCTTTCAGAGGGGCATCTGTTCAGGGTACTCCCCCTTCCTTGTTTCATGACTCTCTGTACTTAACAAAGAATCCCACTTGTTCTGGGCTCCCTGTTCTATGCAGAAATGTGATCCTGGAGATTGGTTGGTGATTTTATAATATTCAGGTTAGTCATTGTGGTTTTGTCTGAAGTTCAGTCATGAAAACAAATGCCTAAGATCTGTCTCTTTTTTTCTGATGTTGTAGTTCTGGTGAGCCCACTCAGCCTGTGCTGCACTCTCTTCATTGTTTTCCTCTCATTTAAAAGATCTGAGTGTAACAGAGGAAATTCATTAAAGGTCATTTACTATTAAGAGCTATCTAGCAATACAGACAAAAAACAGCAACAGAACAAATCAGAGTTATTAAATTATTTTCTGTGGGATACAGTAGGAATACTAACAAATAGTAGCTTTATTGCTCTGTTTAAGAATAAATGCCTTGCTGGACTTGTTTTTCATCTCCTTTTTGGTTTCCTCTTCATTATATTTTTTTTCTCTCATGGTATTATTTAATTCAATTTAAAAATACATGTTTGAATACGCTGTCTTCACGTCCAAAGAAATTAGTTTGTCTTACCGTATACTTTTGATTTGAAAATAATATTAGCAGGTATTGTGTGGTGATTGTTTCAGTTAGTAAATCTGGAGGAGACTGGAAGACTTTTTAATTCTACCTGTCAATGGATGACAAGAACATTGAATTCTTATTACTGTATGTAATTAATGACACATCAGTCAGAAAAGAGTTTAGTTTGAAATTTGGAGTTAAATTTACACTTCCAGATCTGGTAAACAGTATTACTGGTGGATTTGTCTTATATTTCTGTTCCTCAAATCAAATGTTAATTGTATATCTATATATGTTTTTTCTTTCCCTAAATGTAAAATAAAGACTCTGGCAAGAGTCTAGTTTTAAAACATTATTCTGCTCAAGTAGCATTTGCATAGGTTCAAAACCACTGAAACCAGTGGACCCTTGGAGGAATGAACTATATAAGGTGGGACAAAATTTGTTTGAGAATGAGCAGATGAATAAAATTCCAGATTAATGGCAGGAAGGATTAGCCAAGATGCATACCTAATCTTTAAATTCCTGATAACATTATGACAAATAAGTAAAATTAAGGTCTAGTACCATTCCAAAAACCTTAAAAAAGCACCGTTCAAACAATTGTATATTCAAACAATCCTCTTTATTTAAAATTTTCTCTTTAATCTTGACCATTTAACCTGCAGTTTTTCAAATTAAAAGGATATAATCCAGAATCCAAACAAGTAAAAATAGCTAGGCATTTTGCCCAGCAGTTTGATAAAATCCTACAACTAGAAAAGAACTTTACCTTTTTGAAGCAACATGATAATTAACACCTTGTGATAGTGTGGTCACAGCATCTTCACTCAGAGTTGCTACAGAAACAAGAAGAAATCAGGGCCCAATTAGGTCCCAGAGAGAGTTATATATTTCAGAATGCTTTATATATATACATATATTATTTTCCTTGATAGAAAACTGTTGGGTTTTGACAGAAGGGAAAGGACTCTAAATGATAACTTCTCTTATCAGTCAGACAGGGCAAACTTTGCAGCTCTTCCATTCCTGGCATGTCACAAGCCTCAAGCCAAGTACAAAATGTTGCAGTAGGAAACAGCTGCTTTCCAAATCTCTGCGGAGTCATCTGTCATGTAAACACCAGGCAGCCACAGACAGCGCATCTGCTGACAAGTCAGTCTTTCTCTTCAAACCAAAGTATCTCAAGGGAGAGTGCTGGGGTTGTTGCTGTTCGCTGGATAAAACGGACTTATGCCAAAGGTCCCTTCAGCTTCTTCAGTAGGCATCTCAGAAACCAGTTTCTTTTATTCACATCTGGTGAATGCACATAGGTGTTCTTCAGAAACGTTAGCAGCCTCTGCTGGAGGTCATTCTTAAAAAGAGACAAAGACTGGGTAGCAATCTAGATCTGCTTTGATACAATAGATGGAGTTAGGTATTCCCTATTTAGGGTCTTGGATATTACACATGAATTTCTCTTGCCAGCAGTATTTTGAAAACTCAGTAAACTCTATACCAAAGTCAATTTGACATTGAAATGTCAATGAGAAAAAGTATAACGGAAAGCATCTTTTTGTGACATGAAGACTGATGCTGAAATTCAGCATCAAGCCTCTGTAATCTGGTTGGCAGTAATCTTGAGTTAAGGGGAACAAGGAAGTGAGAGAAGTTCCATGCACCCAGTAAGCTGATGTTCTGCAGGAAACAATGCAGCTGAATGAAGATGGCAGTGGTGCAGTAAATTTGCTCCTTGAGGAAAAGGACGCTGTTTGATCACTAGTGTGGCCTTTGTTGACAGTCATGATGGGAACACCAGCAACTGTTCATTGCTCTAAGCAAACCTAAAGCTTGAGTAGTTTCAAATCTCGAAGTTTATGCTTTACTAGAACACAAATTGGCCCAACTACATTGAACGTGCAGCTCTTTCAGGAGAGATGTTGAAATAGAGGTGGGAAAACAAATCTTTCCCTGTGTCTTGTGTGAAAGGTCATTTGGTTGCAAGATCACAAAATCAAGTAAAAGCTGACAGCTAATACGTATCTATGCAATAAAGATGTGTACTTCCAAGAAACAAACTGATTCATTTATACATCCTGTATCTGTGAACTCTGATTTCAAAGAGAATTGAGCAAGGGTTTCTCATATCGCAGAAGAATCACAAAGCAATGAATTCCAATCTGTAGAAATAGTGAGAGTTAAAGCCACGCTTTATCTTTTTTTCTCATTACTTCTCCCCATCATAGAGTCAAGGAATTGTCAGAGTTGGAAGGGACCTCTAGAGATCACCTAGTCCAACTCCCCTGCTAAAGCAGGATTGCTCAGAGCACATCACTCAGGACTGCATCCAGGTGGGTCTTGAAGGTGTCCAGAGAAGGAGACTCCACAACCTCCCTGGGCAGCCTGTCCCAGTGCTCTGTCACCCTCACTGTAAAGAAGTTTCTCCTCATCTTTGAATGGAACTCTCTTCCAGCTTGTGCCCGTTGCCGCTTGTCCAGTCACTGGGTATTGACTGAAAAGAGTCTGGCTCCAACCTCCTTCAATCCACCCTTTATATACTTGTAAGCATTAATAATGTCTCCCCTCAGCCTTCTCTTCTCCAGGCTAAAGAGTCCCAGCTCTCTCAGCCTTTTCTCATAAGGGAGATGCCTTCATCATCTTTGTTGCCCTATGCTGGACTCTCTTCAGTAGTTCCCTGTCTCTCTTGAACTGGATGCAGGATTGCAGTTGTGGCCTCACCAATGCAGGGTAGAGGGGAAGAACGACCTCCCTGAAATTACTGGCCATGCTCTTCCCTCTGCAGCCCAAAAGTCCATTGGCCCACTTGGTGACAAGGGCACATTGCTGGCTCGTGGATAGTTTATTATCTACCAGGATCCTTCTCCTCAGAAGTGCTTTCCAGCAGGTCCACCCCTAACCTATATTGGCGCCTGGAATTCTTTCTCCCCAGGAAATAAACAGAGTAACAATTATGCCTCCATTTTTCTTGCTTCTTGTTGCTTTTTTCCCCATATCATGGTCCTTTCTGTGGAAGTAGTCATGAGAATGTTTTGGGGTTTTATGGAATTTCTTAATATTTCAACCAGACTTATTTTGGAATTCTCCATTCTGAATGCGTCTGCACACTTTTCAATATGGAGCTGCATCTGATTATATTGCCATACATTCTGCTAGAATCAGCCTGCCTACCAATTGACTAGCCTAGGTAATTCTAATTTCTATTCTACCAGGTATATAATTTATGAAAATTATTTACTACCTAATGAAGAATGAAAATAATAAACTGCTGTCAGGTTTAGTATCAATCCTAGTGAATCCTGTTTGATTTCAGTGATGATTTACCACCAGCGGTTTTGGGGATTTATAAATTCATTTTAATATTTTAAAATATCTTTCAGCATGCATTTTTTGACAAAAATCTTATGTGATAATAAATTGAATGCCATTTAAAATGTCCTTTTAAGTTTTATTTCTGTACAGAACCCTTTATTGCTCAACATTCTAGGGTTATCAAAGCAAGAAATCAGGTTTTCTAAAATAGGGCTTCATTCATTTGACTGAAAATCATACTGTTTTCACACTTGAACTATTTCTTGATTTGCTCTCAAGTAATCTTTTCCACTCTTTTTTTTCCAGGACTGATTGTGTAGCTAACTGTCCTACAATTAAATGCTTTTGAATATGATAATGAAATCATATGATAGTTATTTATGAAGGACATGTGTTTTTCAAGCTCTGTTAAAAATCAATAAGCTATTTTTACTGTATATTCAATGTTGTTGTGTGTCTTTTTAGAATGTGTAAAAATGTCAAATATGTAAGTTTAACTTTATTAAATATAGCTTTTTTTTTTTTGTCTGCTCAAGATCTTTTTGCCAATAAGATCTGAGAATTTAATTGTTAATTTTTTGGTACAAGATAATTACTGGTTTGATTTCACAATCAGGAAATGTGGGTTGCTGAAAGATTGCTTGTAGTGTGGTAGCCTAAGAAATCTGTGATAAACATAAATACTGAACTTAACTGGAGACTTTTAGTCCAGAACTCTCAACAAAAGTTCATTGTAATTCTATCTGTTTCCAAATCTCAGGAAAACTTCTAAATTTGGTGAAATCACATGTATTAAAATCTTTAGCTCATTTTAATACTTTTAGTTACAAGATCAGTCTGACAGCAAAGCAAGACCAATTTCTTTCTTAGTGGAAGATATCTGTTTTTCTGCAAGCAGCAGAGGGCAACTCTCACTTTCTTTATATGGTCTTTTTAATAGAGTAGACCTCAGAATAAAGCTTCCCAAAAGTATTTGTACTTGGAATTTCTTTTTAGTGTAGAAATTAGCAGAGAGATGGGAAAGGAAGCACAGCAAAACCAGGTGGATTTCTTCAAATTGGCACTGTCAAAATCTGTTGTAGAAATGGGAGCTGTTAGATGCCCATCTTTTTTTCTCGTCCACTGGAGTGTGATGCCTCCTTGTGTTATGCCCTTAAATAGAAAATTGTTGCTTGTAACTCTTCTACAATTTTAATAAGATAATTTTGGATTTCCAAAATAACACAACTCTATGTTGTGTCTCTTTGTAGATTCAGAAGAATGAATAATATTGTCCTTTTTTTTGGTATTTTGACAAAGTATTATCGAAAACTTCCCAACTGTAGGCTTCCAAGCTGCTGTCAAAATGCCTGCTGTCTCCTGGAGAAAGCTATCTTCTTGCCTGACCTGTCCCAAAAGTTGAAATTAGTCAGGCTGGACTTGACATTGATCTCACTTAATTTCTGATTACTCTAGTGTGTGCATGCGCCTATCTATACCATTCATATATATTTTTTTTATATATGTAAAACCACAGGAATTTTAATATATATGGTTTGGATGATCAATAGTATTTCATATGGAAGATCTACTTGGCAATATGTTTTTATTTTTTGCTTTTCACTAGCAATCAACACTAGCATCAGTGGTACATCAAGTCATTTTTTGCTGGAGACTTTCAGGAAGAGTCTTGTGTACCCATCTCGTTCTGAATTTCAAGGAGAATAAATATTTTAATATAAATATGTCTTCATTGCAGACTGAACTTGGTTTCTGTCCTTAAGCAGTGAAATTTAATCTTTATTATGCGTTTAACATGCTTGTGATATTTCAGAGACACAGCTGACTGATTGGGTCCTCATGTAACATCTTTTCTAATAGTAATGCAAATTGGTGTACTTAATGATTCTTTCCCACAATTATCTGCCCTAAAGGAGAAAAGAAAGTAGTTGGATAATTTGAAAAGTGTTCAGCTGCATAATATACAAGTATATAGTAGCATTATGTTGAAGAGGTAATGTTATCCTGTATATTAAAAATGTAAGACAGGAAAACGCATCATTCTGTTCTGTGATCAGTAGTTTATATACTGAGTCAAAGCAACATGTTCATATTTTTTCCAGATAGTCTTCAACTTATTTTTCCCTGATCAAATTATAATTAATGTTCTATGTTTTACTCTTCCTTCCTTATCCCTTTTTCTTTTACTTAGTTATTTCTGAATGTTTCCCTTTATTCCTGTGATCTTTTCTTCATAGCGGCACTGTCTCGGTGAAGCTTTGCATAAATCTATCAGCAATGTAAGTGATTTGCACTTACAGCTTGTAAACAGGGCATGTTTGTACTAATAAACTGCATATCCTGTAGTACTGCTTTACAGCTTTAGCCTATGAAGTAGAAGACATGGTAATATTTGAGAGGAGAATGTTTGCCGCTAGTTACCAAAAGCTTGTGTACTGCATCCATTCATCTGTGTGAATGTATGTATCACTGGACATCAAACACTACATACATGGTCATAACATACGCAGCATTTTCATGTGATTGTTAAAGCAAGCCAGCTTGTGGGCAGTGCAAATGTGTATTGCAGAGCTTTCTACAAAGCATGAGGTTGATGCTGTATTATAATTTGCAGTTTTGCAGCACAAGTCATTGTAGCCAAAATATTTATTCTCATCTATTTTTTTTATTGTTAAAATTCTTACTGATGTTTTCAATGTGCTGAAAATCTTGGATATAAATATTGAAAGTTGAGAGAATAGTTTTCTGAGCTGTTCTCTTTTGAATCCTCAATACTGGAGTATATAGAAGAGACTTTCTAAAGACATGCAAAATGAGGCCCTAGTGTTTTCAAAAATGTGCTTGTAGGGATATCAGTATGTGTACTGAATAATCAAAATAACGTTTAAAATTATGTACTCTTCTAAAAATAACTGTCAGATATTTAATATTTCATGTGCTTTCAACAACAACAACAAAAATTATTAGAAGAGCAGACTAATCTGACTTGGTCGTTAGAAGCATTTAATTCTCATTGTCCTTTATTTTCTATAGAGTCTATTGATGCAAATGGGCATCTCCAGACATGGACTCATTTCAGACTGTGGTTTTGCAGTCACTTTAATCTGGTGGAAGCATTAATTGCTCTTGAGAGCGGTTCCTGATCTCTTCTAAGGTGGCTTCCTGGACGGATGTCAGATGCTTCTTGATCCATCTCAGTTAAAATGTTTTTTGCATTTTCAAGAAAGAAATGAAAAGAACATTGTTTTGCCCTTAGCCCATGATAAAAAGGTTTACAAATTATATTCTGAGAATTATCAGAATTTGAAGCAGAAATTGTGAGAGCTAAGTGAGATAAATAAGTGAGAGAGATTTAACTTCAAGCAAAAAAAAATTTTTTTCATGTCATCATCATAAACATTTGGCTGAGATACCATGGTCGATTCCATTTGAATGTTACCATCATAAAAGGCTTTTTAGAGTATGATGATTAAATTACCTGAGGTTCTGCAAGACCGAGCAGGACTTCCCCGAGAATTGTACCTCCTGGTGGCCATGAGTATAGGACAGGGCAATGGTGAGAAACCTGAGGGACAAAAACATGGTAAAAGGGACAAATAAGAGTGGGCAGAACATCTGTCCGGTATCTCAGTGTTTTCTGACACAGGCACTTAGAGAAGGAGGAAGAGGATCTGAGTCAATATTGTGGAATTTCCTTCATGCAAGCAGTAGTTTGTGTATAAGGTTCCCATCTACTACAAAGAATGGGAATGAATAATTTATTAAGACTATCCTAACTGCACGTTCCTATGATACTAAAAATGGAGCTGGAGAAAAGAAAAAGAGCAAAGGAGCGGAAGAAGGGGAGAGATACTGGAGTATGGGATGGGTGGAAGATAAGGAGTAGAGGGGCTAGAGCCAAGTCACACTAGTGATATCAGAGAACAACCCAACAACCAACCTGAGAGTTTATGGATGGTGGTTAAATAGGATCAGAGATAATCTTAGGTGAGAGTTACCTAAAAGCGCAGAGGCATCCAGGCAGGGTCTTGTTTTTGCTAGCTGTGGTGTTGCAGAGGAATGGGAAATAAAGGCAAGGCTTACAGGTGAGAGGGAGGACCCAGGCCAGGTGTGAGGTTATGGTAAAGTGGGGAAAGACAAAAGATACAAGAGCCCAACAGTCATTGTGGGGTGAATAAAACAGATGGGGGTGTAAGGAGATCAAAGGGGAGTTTAGGCAAGATTGATTGATTTATTTTTTTTTTCTGGGAAAGAAGGCAGTAGGACATTGCAATACCAGATGATGATGCATCAGTGAAAATTCAGAGCTGGCTGTGCTGGTAGTGGCGCACAGTGCAAACTGACCACATCAGTGGAGTGAGTTTCTAGAGCTGAAGAGAAAAATTACAATATGTGGTTGTCTTACTGGCTTGTCTGAGTGTGGCAGCCCTGGCCATGGTATGCTGAAAGGGGTCAGCCAAGAAGTTCTGGGGAAACTAGAACTCCACCATACCAGAGGGGCGTTCTTGTATAGATAGGTAACTGCTTGAAAGATAGTATTAAATGCAGTGTTACCACAGTGAAGATGTGTTGTCAGTGGAGTTACACTGATGTTCAGCATGCTTTCCTATGCAGTTTGCTTTATGAATAAGTAACGTAGGAAAGTTTGCAGCTTATAGAAAGTTATTCAGGGTGGGAAGGACAAAGTCTGGCTGAAGAATTATAGAATAGCCATAAAAAACCAAGGGACTTGGGAATAAAATGGTAGATGCAAAAACTGTAGATAAATGCAAATCGATATGCAAGGAATAAAACAAAAATAACTTTTTGTATAAAATTATGAACATTACCTTGACTCATTATGACTAGAGAGTAGGTGTGGGGATTGTGATATGTAATTCCATGAAAACATCACTTGAGTGCTCAGTAGCAGTCACAAAAGCAAAAAAAAACATTGGGAACATAGAAGCGAGAGAGCGAACACACCACATAAACCCATGCCACTCTCATTTTAAATACCTTGGGCAGTGTTGGTTTCCTAATTTAAAATGAAATAGTAGTAAAGGGGCAAAAGTAGGATAAGTGTGATGATAGATAGGAAATAACTTTCATACAAGGAGTGACTCATTAAACCAAAACTGTTTAATCTGGAAAAGAGTCTAAGGAGGGATATGATGGAGAGCTATGGAAACGTGCATGGAATAGAGTAAATGAAAAGGGAACTTATTTTGACTACTTTCCATTACACAGCCATTTCCAGTGGCATGTCTACTAAAGATCTGGAACTTGCCACAGGATGTTGTGGATACTAAAAGCTTACATGGATTCAGATAATGATTGTACTTTACGAATCTTTCTTCCATGAGTTTGCCCCAAAACCCATCTTCTGGTTTAAGAAAGATTGCAAGGTGCTGGTAGGCTTTGGAGTCAAGATCCCTACGTTTTTCTCTTCACGTTTTATTTTTCCCAGTGTGACCAGGTTTGGCCATTTCTGGAGACGGAACAGGAGATGAAACAAACCTTTGGCCTGACATTGTGCAATTTGTATGTGACATTTATACTTAATGCCCTCAGTAAAGGCTTTTACACCCACAGTTCAGATTACAGAATGCAGTATAGGCCTTCGCTGCACTCCTTCAATTGTAGCTAATCTTCAAATGTATCTGAAGCAAAATACAATTGATATATGTATATGTAGAATATAGAAAATGTATGCTCAGACACAGAGACCTGATGAATTTGAAATGCAACAAGCCATGGTCATTTCATTCAAATTAATTTGCTGCTTTTGTTTTAGTGCTAATTTTACTTTCAATGTGGCTTTTTTTCTTTCAAATCTGCTTAAGCTGTGTCCTTCTGGAAAAAAACCCAAACAATAATGTTCATGCTGCAAGTTGTCCTTGGTATGCTGCTATTAATTTTTTGAGTGGTGGGTTTTAATGTTTTGTAAATTGATAAATTGATGTGCAATGTCGTTATTAATTAGTCATAATTAATTTTAAGATATGCTGAATCAAATGACACTATCAGACTTTCATTTATAATTCAATTTTACATTTTGCTCTGAGGCTTGAAAAGTATCCTTAATGATTCAAATTCTTTGCCACATGGCAATTTTATTTTTCCTTCCTTTCAGTCACTGTGGGAAACCCCGTTTTCTTTTGTTAAAACTTGCTTCCAGAATTGGAGACATGTATCTCCCTTGTTAGGCCTAAAGAGAATACAGGTTTTGTATTTTCAGTCTTAAAAGATGCTGTCTGATGAGAAGAGCAATGTATAACATTATTATAAAAAGAAAACGTGATTTTTTTGGAAGGATTAGAGTGTACTCTATTAAAATGCTTGTTTGGTGAAAAGCATAATTTCTAAAATCAGGTCTTTCTAAGAAAATTAGTATTTGTGACTCAAATTGTTTAGATCTTGAAAACCAGCAGAAACGCCACTCTCATAGTATTACTGAGCTAACAAAAAAAGAGCAGGTGGGGGGAGTCCATCAAGTGTAACATTTTATTTGTGATGTAGAGTGCTGTGCTACCATTTCTTTTAAAATGGGAGAGCTAGCAGTAAGATAGGACCATAGGATGAACAGATACAAAATCCATCAATCTAAATGTCACAAGCTGTCCTCCCCTATCAAATGCAGGATTTCCCTTATAGAATTGATGTGATGTCTCCCCAAAGAATAATTTAACATTCAACTGTTTGATTCCAAACCTTGATAGTGTCATTTTCATTGATCTTTATACAAAACCGAGAATTAAATTTTGATAATTTGGCCATGAAAAATTGTTATAGGTAGTGCTGTAGTATGAGCTGACAGTTGTAATAACCCTTAGAAAACCATATAAATGTAATAACTGTATCCCTGGGATATAATATTAACAACAAATTCCATAGATGGGTGACATTGCTTGTCTCTCTTTTAGTTAATGCTCTGCCTTTAAAATTTCAAGTGTTTTCTTCCTTTGAATGTTTCTTTCAGAGTTGATGTTAGTATTAATGACTAATGGGTATTTGCTGTTCTGTTGTGGGTTAGATCTCCTTACTGAAGCAGAATCTGGAGATGCAGCTTTCCCAGTCACAGAGCTCTTTGCAGCAGCTACAAGCCCAGTTCAGTCAGGAGCGACAGAGGCTGACTCAGGAGATACAGGAATTAGAAGAGGAGCATCAGCAAAGGCATAAGTCACTTCAGGAAGCCCATATCCTTGCCTTTCAAAACATGGAAGAGACAAAAGAGCAAGAACAAAAGGCATGTTCATAAGGATATTCTGAATTACGTAAAGAATGTTTCTATTTTAGCAATTTATGTACACAGTTGGAAATAGTAAAGAAAAGTCTCTCCATAAGTACTAAATTTCCTTTTCAGTTGATGTCTTGTAGTAACATTCTTTTCAAGTTAAATCTGATTAAGACATACTGAAAATCATCTGTAATACTGGCATTATGTAATGTCTTGCTTTATACTCTACCGGTGTGTGTATATATATGTCAAATTGTTATCAACACACACATTACAGTAGTTTGACATTGTTATCCATAACATATTCTAGTTTTGATTTGGAATAGTTTTCTCTGTATTTTCCATTATAGTTACCTAATTTCCTATGTGTTTTCTGACACTTTGTGTCAATTTACTACTTTGTAATGTATACTGTGTTTTCATTATGTTAAAAAGTGTATAAACTGTGTTCTGCAACTTGCAAGATAATTTTTATGCCCAGAATCATGTCATACCCAAGATATTTTTTTTAAAACGTTGACTAAACCAGTCTTAAAATTGAAATTTTGGCAGTGCATGGTACTTAATAGGGTGTGTGTCTTAAGTGCAGATCTGGAGTGTACCTTTGCAATTAATTTTCCCATTGTCCCCACTTAATGTACTTTGGTTCACATTACGGACTGGCCTTGGAGCACACAAGGTGGGTTCCTTTTGTGCAAAATGAAGCTAGAAGATGTGCACCAGGAACATTATACTTCACACACTTCAAAAGGGAGTAACCATGGGTGTCAATTGGCCACTGAAAAGAAAAAGCATAGTAGTGAGATAACTTAGTGCAAGATGAAAATGTAAGCAATATTAGTGTATTTTTAATAATTTCTGTAGTATGCCAGTGCCTGATTTTTGTTGCCAGTTGTTCATTGTTTAATATTTTTTAAATTCCTTATGCTGATATAGAATAAACTTTGTCAATTTGGATTTCATAGGAATTAGAAGAACGTTTACAACAGAAGCACTCAGAAGAACTTCAGGCACTGAAAGAAACACATAAACAAGCTATGGAAGGTTTCAAACTGGAGATGGAACAGGAGCTTCAGACTCTACGATTTGAGCTGGAGGATGAAGGAAAAGCTATGCTAGGTATACTATTTTCAAATTTGCCCCTGGGTCCAAACCCATTATTTTTACTCATATTAGTACGTGTGCAAATGTATGTATGTAACACTGTAGTGTGTCTCAGAGTCATGCAATGTTGACCTAATTGTTCCGCTTAAAATCAATTTATGCTTTACAGATAAGCCCAAAATGTCACTTTTGAAAAATCTGATGGTTAATTTTTTATTTTTCAAAACAGTAAGCAACCAAATTTCGTGCTAGAAAATGTTTCAAAAAGTAAGAGGAATAGAATAACGGGACAGTTGCTTAAGCTGATACAAACAGTGTGTGTTAGGTCAGCAGCAATACTTGACAGAGCTGGACTGGTTTTGTTAATTAACATAACCATTTGCACAATAAACTTCTGGTTTTGTTCATGGTGACTAGCTTCCTTGCGCTCTGAGCTAAATCATCAACATGCAGCAGCAATTGACCAGCTGAGGCACAACCACCAACAAGAGTTGGTAGCTGCCAAGATGGAGCTTGAAAGAAGCATAGAGCTCGGCAGGCGACAGGTAAGTGGCACTGCTGGCAACTGACCCTAAAACTGCATCATTGGTATTTGTTTTCTCGTAGCTGGAGGCAAGAACTGTTGTGAACAAACAACAAACTTGTAATCCTTCAAAGTCAGCCAGCACCAGCAGATAATGCTCCCAGTTTACCTAAACTTCCTTGTTTAGCTTTTTTCTTCCTTCAACAAACTTCATACAAAGCCTGTTAAAGGCTCCTTTATCAGGGCACTTTTCCCTCAGAGCTGTGCAGCTGTCAGGGAGCACACTGGCTTGCCCTCAGAGGAAAACGCTGATTCTCACAAAATCCTGCTTGTCCTCAGCTGCCAGCAGAACTTAAAAAGGAAAAAGCTGTTTCTCTCCAAAGCCTAAGTAAAATGACTAAGAACCGATTGCATAAAACCAAATGATGCTTCAAACTTAAGAGGTAGCTTATTATCTTTTATTTTCAGGAGCCAAATTGGAAAAGATAAATTAATATCTAAAGGCAAGCAGAGAATGGCATAACAGTTTGCAAATGTTTCTTGTATAAAACACCTCTGAAACAAAAAACTGCAAAACAAACCCCAAATCTAGTGTGGGACTACCTTTGGTTTCAGCATCAAACTAATTCATTCACTTTTATATTTAATTTTTCCCTTTATGCACAATCATTTTTTCCAGTAGTAACTAAAAATTCAAAAGCTTGATCTCTACTGAAAGGAAGCCAGACTTCTGGAAATAAGAGGACCAGAAAACTACTTCTTTATTTGCCTATATAGGAGACTTTTCAGGATTGATTTGCTGATAGTCCAGCACCAAGGAGGTGGAATGTTTTGGAAATATATTAACAGAGGAAACAGATTTAGTTGGATATAGCCTTTGCACAAAAACAGAGACAGTCAAAGATATGCCCTTCTTTTTCTCTTCCTTTGCTGATTTAAAAGCGTGAGCACTAGAAGCAAAAATGTGGTGCTGTCATCGGTGAATGAAAACATAGACTCGTAGAATCATAGGTTGGAAGGGACCTTTTCACATTGAGAATTTAGGAGGGTATAGTTTCAGTCATGTGTTGTTAAAGGCTAAAGTGAAGCACCTAAAGGAGACATCAGGAAAAGATGTTTATAGTACAAGAGCAAGTCTTTGATCCAACCAAATGCCATGTACTTCTGGTCTCAGTACGATGACGTGCTAAGCATCAGCTTTAGTTGTACTGAAGGCAAAACAATTAATTGTGTTTTCCTGTGTTAGAATGCTCAACAATTTTAATTGTAATTTGTGTCAGCATCAAAACCTGAAATTGTCTGTTGAATGGAAAATTCTGCTCAGCTGTTATCTTTCAAAAGCAAGTATCGTGCTTCCGAGGGACAAGTCTATTTAGAATTTATTTTTTTGCTGCTGCTACCAATATCATAGGAGAAAGAATTTTTGTGCCGAATATCAGATCTACAAGATGAACTGAGACACCGAGACCATCATATAGCTGAACTGGACAAAGAGATTCTGCATCTTCATGAAAATATAAGTGCATTGACCAAGGAATTAGAGTTTAAAGGGAAAGAAGTTCTTAGAATACGCAGTGAATCCAACCAACAGATCAGGTATTAATTTTTCCACTCCAAACTCAAATGTCTATTTTTTCATGTATTGTTTCACTTAAGAAATTTTACCATTTGTAGCTTTTAATTTATCCCCTTAACAAGTGATGTTCTATATCATTTAGTCTTCTTTAGAAAAAGCTATGCCCATGACTAGTAAAGTTAGTGAATGTTACTGTACAGTTAAGCTGCATTTCAGTGATACATTTTAGCATATTTAGTAGCAGTCCACACAACTGTTGGGTTTTGGTTGTCTTTTTTTAAAAATCATTATAATTGTCTATTTAAAAAAGCATTAAAGGAGATGCATTTTCCATGAAATAAGCTAGAAGATTGGAGGACAGTAAGTAGTGGGTTTTGATGAGTCAGTAATTCCTTCTGTGTTGTCTGGTATTATGTAAAAGCCATTAGAAACATGGCAGAAAATCATGATGGACAAACGAGTCTGATTTTAGAATAACTCTTTTTTTAACAAAAAATAAATTAAACAGGATGCATGAGCAAGATTTAATCAAGAAACATGAGAAAGAGATGGATGTCTTGACAGCAGATCACATCAGAGAGAAACAAAGCATGCTGGCAGATTTTAATAAGACCCAAGAGCTGCTCAAGGAAATTAATTCAGCTTTACAAATTTCGTAAGTTTTGTTGCATTAAAAAAGTTTGTATGTAGCTGCGTCTGAGTGAATAGTTTCTTCTGGTGTCCACAAGTTGCTGAAGATATTGCAGAGATGCAGGTGTGTGAAAACCTCAACCATGTATGGGGCCTAACCTTGCATTTGTTAGGCAACGCAACTCTAAGCTTTAAGGGAATTTAGTGAGGTTAACTGTTAGGGATTTGAGACTGAAAAATTTCAAGTAAGGGAGATATTAAATCTGTGCAGTTCTTCAAAAATTGGAGAAAACATTGTTTCAAATGCTTTTTCTCAAACATACATCTCGTTTGAGAACACAAGGGTTTCTTCAACAAGTTTATAAACAGTGCAGTATATTTCTATTAAGGAGTCTGATTGTGGCACATAAGTAATGCAAACGTTTTCAGGTTTGGTAACACAAAGAAAATTAGTGCCTGGAATGTATTATAAGAGCATTCCAATAACAGAATCCTTAGCATGTCTCTGAGTCAAAATGTCACCTGGGGTTAGACCACCTCTGGGCAGAAGCGGTGTAGCAGTGTGTCGTCTGGCCAGTGTTTTCCTGTCTTCCACTTCCTTCACTCTTTATCTCTGTGACATAAGCCATTTGGCCAGAGTTTCTGGCTGAGATTTCACAGTGCATTGAGGGTTTCCTGATGCAGAGTTGTCACTGAGAGATTTGTATTTGTAGCACAAACGATTTATGGCAGAGAAAAGAACTGGCTCTAAGTATATGATTGAAAACTTTCTAAAGTTAGTATCAACTAAAAATGGACAATAAAGCCAAAAGGCGTCTAATTCTTCCTTGATAAAGAGCACTCAGACATTGTCTGCAAATAAGATGGGTATAAAATTCTAGTTCTTACACAGTTGTAATCATCCACATGCATGCTTTTACGCCTCGATAAATGTGGTGACTTGCCATTGAGTAAGTTAGGTCTATGTTACCTCCTGTTTACCGCATTTCTCTTGTATAAGAAACATGCCTGTGAGCAGCCACTCAGGTTCTGGAACTGTTTACCCTAACTTTTTCCCCGTGAAGTTGTTTGGTTTTTTAGTATCCTGAAATTTTCTCAATTTAGTTGGCTCCCCACAACTGGTTCTTGCTCAGCTTAGAGCTGCGAGGAAGTAGCCACTGCTTTAAAGACGGCAAGCGTGCCCTGACCTAGTTTTCAATGTGTTATCTCTCTCTAGTTCAATTGAAGCAAGGAGCTGTCAAAAGAGGAAATTAAGTAAACAAACAAACAAGAAATCCCCAAACAAACAGAAGCAGCTATTTCTTAAGTAACTGTTTCTGGGTTCTGCCGTACTTAAGCATGGCCTTGTGAACATTTATGAAATGCTGAATCTATCTTACAGTAATTGAGAGTGGGTATCATTAATTAGGCACTACAATTACAGTCTTTAAATTACATACTATCTCTTTGAAACAGAAAAAAACCCCAGTTCTCTGAAATATCTGAAAATAAAAGGACAGCTGTGCCTAACTATGTACTATCCTCTGGGGATTTGTATACAATAGTTTAACCCAGCATAAAATGTATACACAGAAATTAAGCCAGCTGAGCATGTTTCTGTTCTGCTGAGTCAAATGTCTTTTCTGCAAATAAAAACAATTATGTTGTTCACATGTATAATGTTTTATGTAAATACATTATGTAAGCTCAGCTTATGTAAAGGTTATTTGAAGGTTATAAGTATAATTTAATATGAATTGTTTTTTTCAAATACAACTCAAAGTAAAAATCACATAGCTGCTTCTGGGGGGAAAATATTTATTTAAAGAGACAAATTATGTCTACTTCCGGGTGGCTCGTAGAATTAAGTTTGAGCTGCCTTAGACATCTCAGTTTCATAGATTTTTATTCTCATTGTTTGTTTGTTTGGGTTTTTTTTTTTAATTTCTTTATTTCATTAAGCTTGTTAAATTTCCTGAATCTGTTCTGAAACTTGGTTCACTAATCTACATGAGGGCTGAATATGAGAGACAAGTATTTTAGTAGTTTCCTTTGGAGCAATGGTTGGCACCATGAGTGTTATATTTATGTTTCAGGAGACAGTCATTTAAAATTGTGGTGTCTTCAAAACTTGTTCTTTAAAAGAAATAAGGAGGTTTATGCAGTTAATTGTACAGTTCCTCTCTCACTTGGCTTATTTCACTTCTCTCCTTTAATGCTTTCCCACCAGGCATTTCAAATTTCCTCCTGTTTTTTTTTTTTTCAAGCGTTTATCAATTGTTACATTTCTCTTAATCCAGATATCCTAATATCCAAGTGTTATTGCTTTTCTTTTGCAGCTCATTGCTTTATTTCATCTCTAATGGTACTAAGTTGCTTTTGTGAAGAAGAGTTAGTTACCTGTTAGTCTTCACTGTTCTTGGATATCTTTGTCCCAGTATGTTCCACATGAATTAAGGAAGACACTGCCAGCTTTGTCTGTCCAGTTTCTCCAGTATCACGAGAATGCATCTGTACTAAGAGTAGTCATCTATAAAAAGAAAAATGATACTGTTTGTTTTCCTGATCAAGAAAGTGAATAGCCAGCTTTTAAAATTTATGTTAATATTAAGTATAATGCAATGTAGTTAATATTAAGTACAATGCAATGTAATCCCTATAGTTTACAGGAGAATCAATCAGTTATGGTTTTGAATGCTTTATTTTCAGTCTGGTTTCCAAGAGGCCTTTTCTCCAAAAAACCTAGTTCTGCATGCACATGAATGATTTTAAGTTTTTAGAATTTTGCACAGATTATTAGTTACTGGAGCAAAGGCTATTTTTATTGTTGATTTTTTTTTTTCAAACCAGCTAAAGCTGAATGGTAACGTAGAAATTAATTTACTTCAAGGTGATGAGAAAGTCACCTTCTGCTTTTACTCCCTGAAGTCTCTTTTATACTACTAAAAAAATGTGACTCTTCACTCATCATTTAAGAGTGGATCAGGCTAAAGGGGGTATTCTTCTTTCCTATAAAGTTTAGAAGAAATGGAAGAAAAATATAAAACAAGAGAATCAAGACCAGAAGACTTGCAGCTTATCTCAGAACTGAAAGATCTAATTGCAGAGCGGGACCAGCTCATAAAGAAGTTGATTGTAAGACTTTCATGCTCTCTTGGTTTCATACCTTGACAGATATAAAAAAGTTAATGTTTCAAAGTGTTTGAAATGCATTTAAAGAACCAGTCCTGCTGGCATGTTATTCGTATTCTTTAATGCATTGTGCCTGTGCTTTCAATGACTCAAAATAGTAAAAGTAATTAGATACAGAAAGTTTTGCACAATCAAGAATAATACATATTACAAAAAATATTTCAGTATGACCTTGATCAGATGTCTACTATCTCCAATCCTGGACTAAACCAGCCATGAAAGCCCTATCAGAAATAGTCTCTTCTGTGAGGTTTCTAAGACCAATTTCCTGATCCATGACGCTTCCTAAATTCAGAGCACAACACCCTGGCTCATATTAGTCTGATTAGATCCTAATTCAGAAGCAGGAAGGAATGAGGAAATTCAAATTAGTTAGAGATCAGAAGTTAACTATACTGAGTCTTTCATGGATCATAATTTATTAGGCTGTGCTCGCTTTCAGGAGCATAGAACTGCAGCAGAACTGCATAAATAGAAATTATTTAGTATATACACATAATAATATATTAAACATTATATATGAAATGCAATTTTTAGAATTGCCAGGCTCTTTAAAAATATAAACTTATTTTAAATAATTTTTGGGCAGATTTGGCCACTAACTGATTGAAAAATGCATAAAAAGAAGTTTCTATTTGTTCTTCTTTTTAGGAGGACAAAAAGGTCTATCAGCTGGAGTTAGTTAACAGGGAGACTAACTACAACAAAATGTTTAATGCAAGCCCTAATGTTGGTGTTATTAACCCATTGGTGAAGGTATGTTCCATGGACTTCATTGCTAAAGTGAAGAAAAATCTAAACTTAGGATATAGTAAAAAAAAAAAAAGACGTGTGTGTGTGCCTGCGTGTCTACATATTTCACTCTTAAAAGCCATGTTCAAAACAAGGAATGTAGTTTTCCATTTGTCTCTACTTATTTTTGTGTAGGTTTGTTTCTTTTGTGTTGCTGAGGGATCCACTGATCCTGTTGCCCTGGTTTGCTAAACGCGTGTGACACAAAGCACAGTTCCTTCTCACACAAACAAAATGGAAAAGTGACAGAAAGGCAACAGAGGGCAGTACTGCAGCGTGTAACAGAGACCAGTGACACCCGCAGCCAGTTTTAGTTTCATTGTTTTTCTTGGTTATTTTGGGAAGTGCAAGGGCAGCTTCTTTTTATCAGGTGGTGCTCGGGATGGAAGAGCATTAGAAAGACGGGGAGAGAAGACACTAAAGGAAGGAAGTGTAAGGGTAAAGAGGAGAAGGAGAAGAGTATGAGAAGGGCATGGAATGAGTCTGAATGGAGAAAGACAGAGGAATACTGGAGAACTGAAGTGGTATGGATTGTGGGGGCAGCAGGAGACAGAAGTCAGTCTATAGCCTTCTCAGCTATTGTCACCTCCCATATGAGGGAAAACACTTTAGTAGCAACCTTTTCCAGGTCTTTCCATCCTGCTGCCAGTGAAGGCTACTGTGCAAGCAGGCATAGTAGCCTCCCTGTCACTTCAAAAGCCAGCAGCATTTCTTCATGATGGTTGGACTAGATGGTCTGAAAGGTCTCTTCCAACCTAAGCAATTTTCTATGATTCCATAATTCTAAGGAACATGAATAGCCTGTAGCAGGGTACCTTCATTCTATTTCTTTTCACTACTTCAGGAGTAAGAACTAGTCCTCTGGCATCTCCTTCCTCCCTGTGGTAGTAACCCATAGTTCACCTGCATGGAAAGGGAAGAGATACGTCCCAGCAGTTAAGGCGGGAGAAGTGGGAAAGGTTTCAAAGCAGAGGGTAACCCAAGGGGCACAACAAGCAGCTCAGATGCCTGAGAGCTTCAGTGACCCAGGCTCAGGCTCTGTTACTTACAAGGAGGTCTGGCTGCATTACCTGAGATCAGGCTGTTACTGAGCTGAGCCATAGTGTAGTTTCACATCAGATCACTACACTTCCCACTTCTGCACAAACTCTGCTGTAAATTGTCCATATTCTCCTACATTTTTCAGGAGCCCAGCGCTCTCACGAGCTTATCTGTGGATGCCTAACTTTTATGCATAACTGCGTAAAAGAACTTAGTTTGGGTCCAGCAGAGACAATACCAGGCTGCCAGTTACAATTTGAATCATTGTTTTTATGTGATAAAGATTGTTTGAAATTTTTGGAAGTTTGTCTGAACCATTCATTTATAAAGATGTGAAATGTAACCATCAAATATATATGCTTGTGTTTTGTGTGAAATCTGGAGTGTTTGGGAAAAGTACTTCAACATCAGATTTCCATAGTGATAATTCATATACTTATCTAATATGCTTCTATCACTTACAACTGTTTAGACTTTAAAACCATCTTGTGTGCTTGAACATTTTGATCTCTCATTTCATGAGAGATTTCATTTCATGAGTCGTGGACTATGTTACTTTTTCTTGTCAAAGCACATACTTTGTTACTGGAGAATGAATTACAAAGAAGCTGAAAATATCATTCTCTTTTTTCTTTTTTTTTGTCATAAAAGTCAGAATTTATGAGTTACTACCAGCTTTGCATTTTAATGCAAATTACCGCCATTGCAGTATGTATTACTGCTTTTCTAATTTATGCAATGGGTCTGATAAGTATTACATTGTTACATCTGAAGTTTCTTAATACTTTGCATGAATTTCATGGAAACAATACACACAATTTTGTCTCTCCAGATTTGGCTGCTTCAGAAGCATAGATTGTTTTATAGAGAATAAATATAAACTGCAGTATTTTTCAAAGCAACTGTGTGAATAATACACGTTTTCCAGAAATGAGCTACCCATGAAGCACACAGATTTAACTACATTGTGTTTAACACACAGTTTTAATTGCAGTGTATGTTATCTTGCAGATGGATTTTGCATAAATTGGTTACTTTTACCAAACTGTTTTCCCCACCATAATGTTATTTCTTGCTTCTTCAGCTACTACAAAAGTAAAGTGTATGGGATGATCTTAGTTTAATCTTTTGCAGTTAATGATCTTTCACTGTAATGCTGTTTTCTATTATAGCTTTCTGTTAAATTGTTGGGGTCTATTAATTGTATTTTGACAGCCACTTCCACCGTGTGGCTACATCTAGTAGCCTTTGCATCTGCCAGCCCCATAGAGGTCAGGCTCTGAAACCAAAGCTGGCAGAGAGCAAAGCAGAAGAAAAGTTCAAACAGTAGGACTCTGTCTCCGTTTGAACTCATGCCCACCCTGGAATAGAGCAGCTCTTCTGTTTTAAGGGGAATTCTGCTGGAAAATATTATACAGAAACAACATGAGATTACACTTGTCTTTCACTTTATTTAGTTCAAATTTGTGCCATTCTTAGGCCCTTAGGGGTTTTTCTCCTAGCTGCTTTGTTAGGGTCGCATATATGTAATTGAATGAAAGTGTTTATTATACATTCAAACGATACATAATTCATGAGAATAAATGAATCCATTCATTTAAAAATCCTATTTTTGGAAATAAGGCTTTTTTAATGTTAATATTTTATTGTGGACATGGAATATTTGTTAGAAGTCAGAAAGTAACATACGGCGAGCTGTCATAGCTATTTTTAGAAAGCTATAGAATTATTTGAAGCATTCTTTTACATTCAAATAATCTATTATTAAAATAGCAAGGACAAATACCCATTCCTTTGTATGATGTGTTAGGAGGAGTAAAATACTGATATGAAAATAATTTTTTTCAGTATTTTGTGTCCCCTTGAAATACTATCGGTAGGAGTATAGAGAGTATCAAGACAGGCAAAATGCTCGGTTGTGCCATCTGGTGTCCAGAAGCAGCAGCTGTACTAGCACTAGAAAACTGGCCTTTTCCTTGTGCAAGAAACTGAACTCCTATGCAATAATCTTTTTTCTCTTTAGCAGTGTTGCTATATTGCTTGAATAATTGCTTTAAAAGAAACGTAGCTGCTTTCCCAGGTTCCATGTTCCAGTTACCAAAAATGTGTCTCAGTGATGGGGTGAAATCTGTCCTGTTGGAGAGATTCACTTTTTCCATCATTGAAATTTGCTGTAATTACATTCGACAGCAGAGCTGTTCCATGGGTAGTAAGAAAAGATTTAAGTAAATATGAAAGGTTTAACAGACTGAATGACAATTTTGTTGAAAACTTCCTATCTCCAATGTCTTAAACAGACAAAATTGTTATACTGGAAGATCTCACATAATATATTAATTGATTATTACACTAAGTCTTAATAACTTAATCATCTTGATCAGAAATTTGACTTTTCTGTGAAAATTTGTGGTGTTCAGTTCTGGTGAAAGCAAACAGTAAAACTACAATTGGGGGGAAATTGTAAAACAAAAAATGTAAAAAAAAAAAAAAAACCCAGCCCAATCTGTCCCAAACCAGCCATCGCTACAACTTTTACATTTGCAAACATCCTCACCTGTCTTGGTGCAAGAAGCCTTCCTTACATTTATTATTTTTAATGCAGCAAAAGAAGAAGAACGATAAATCAACAAACAGGTTTGTGAGTGTCCCCAATCTAAGTGCTCTGGAATCTAGCGGAGTGGTGGGCAATGGACATCCTAATCGCCTGGACCCCATTCCCAACTCACCCATCCACGATATTGAGTTCAACAGCAGCAAACCACTGCCACAGCCAGTGCCACCCAAAGAGCCCAAGACGTTTTTGAGGTGAGCACTGCCTCACCAATCTTTTTTTTTTTTTTTTCTTTTTTTGCTTAACTCAGGAAAATTTTGCATTCCTAGTAAGCTGAATCTCACTTGCTTTGAGAACGTTTCTGAGGTAGAAATACTCTTATGGCATTTTCAATTTTTACATTATATTTGTAACCTCTTTATAGTATTCCTTTTTGTTGTAGACCTTGTTGAAATGTGAAGTATTCTCTCACTTTTTCATGTCTTGAACTTTGAAAACCCATTTAGGTACATTCTATTAATAGAATTCATGTGGTTCCAATTGTTTGCCTACATGAACAATTGTTTCAAATGTTTGTGTTATTTACTGATTGTCATTTAGGAATTGATACTAGCACAGAATTTCTTTTACTCAGTATTACATTGTAATGGTTTTTACGTAAGAAAACTATTTTCTGTGCCACATGAATGTTTTGTGTTTCCCCTTTCCTCACCTAAATCAAATTGTTTTATAGGAGTAGCCTTACTTAACCACAGCAACAGGAACCGTGCTTGTTTGGATGCTTAATGCTGAGCTTCCAGTAACCAAAACCAGCATTAATAGCTCAAGTAATTCTCTTACAAATTAGTATAGTGAATTGAATAACTTTACAAATGGCATTTTAGAGGCAGGATTTTAATTTTTTGGCTTGATGTGCCTACATATTACATGCACTGAAGTGGTGTAATCTGTGTTTAGAAGGTGCTGCTCTCTTACCTCTAAGTTGGTCACAGTTGCTTGTTTACTCTCTCTTTTGGTTTAATGCGAAAGACCGCATACCCAGCAACTACTGATTATCAAAGGAAACAAATAATAGAATCTAAGATAGATAAGGGGAAAGCGTCTATTTCAATAAAATAATCTTTAAAGAAAGAATACTGTTGCTTATTTTTTCCTGTGCCTGCGATGTGCATGAGTGTGCTGATCCCTACGAGGTGCATGTGCATGAACTCACGGGCTGTCCTGCTGGAGTTGCCATTCTGAATTGGTTTGTCCTCTGTATTATCCAGTAATACGTAGGGGCTACGTTATTCCTGATTTTTATTGGTAAAGGAACTGAATTGTGTAATTAAATTTAAATTGGATTTAAGGATTCTCTCTTGCTTGTGTTGTGAGAATTTTAAGTGCTCAAGGGAGAAACAAATCTTATTTGCAGGGCAGCAGTTTATTTTTTCTTAATATATATATTAGCTTATTTTAAATGTGTGCATGAACAACAATGCAAGTGGTATCTGTGATTAGTGTTAAGTATCAAAACAATGTGTATTTTTGTTCAGTTGCAAACCAGTCTCTGTGAGCACACCTACAAATATGATGCTGGCATCATATTTTCAAAAATTAACTTTACCACAGGAAAAGGATGCTAAAAGAGGACCTCCTGCAGTCAGGCTTTTTCAAGAAAACCCTTTTTTTTTCTTCCTGAAAATCTACAGCTGTTTATGAGATTTTAAATTATGTTTTCCAAAATACTATTTGCCCACCATGTGGCTTCTGAACTGACTTGCCCGTGCTGCTGATGCTCTCCAATGGAGTGGATGATCACAGATTTGATAGGGAGACATTAAATCGCGTCCTGAGGCACACCGGTCATTAACCCGTGGTAAAACAGACTCTCGTCTTTACTGAATATTCTCTGTGATTTCTCTTTTCTCCTCTAACTTTTATACTTCTTGTGTAGTTGTGGGATAATTGTTCTTTTTTCTTTCTGTGAATTTAGCCCTCCTCAGACTGACGCTTCACCAGTGGCTTCACCAGATCCCCAACGCCAGGAGTGGTTGGCCCGATACTTCACTTTCTGAGAGCTGATTTGGCTTTGTTGGCACAGCGTGACGTGGACTGTTTCTATAAGAGCATGACCTTAAGTAAAACCCTCATGTGAACAAGCTTTCCCCTAATTTGTCGAACACTGTGAATGAGAAAGTATTTGTCTTTCTGATTTGAAACTGCACTGTATTTCCTGTGATATTTGTTGGAACCACTTGACATGGTACTATATAATGTGTGTAATTATAACTATTATTTTTATTTAAAATGGAAGAATCTTTAAACTTTGTAATTACTACATAATAAATTTTGGTAGAACAAACATAATGCTTTCCCCCTTTTTCCTATAAATGTGTTTTCTTTGATTTCAGGTAAGGCTTTCCCCCAAAATAACATAATTGCATGATTACTATAAATACAGTTGCAATTGTAAAAGGAGAAAGTATATATATGTGTATGTGTGTATATATATACACACATATCACTCCAGTTTGGGCAGGGTATGTTTAATGTGTCCCAATTCTATTAAAAGGAAGAATGCATCACAAAGCAAAACTAGAGTTAGGTGCCTGCCTTCAGAGCAGAGGAATTTTTACAAGAGGACGAAAAAAGCCACAAACCAGGAGCTGTTCACTTGGGGGATAGGGGGGTTGACTCCTTACCTGTTGCTCATGAGATTTTGCCAATTAGTTCTAATCAAACGTTTTAGTATTGAATTTAAGCAGAAACTGTTCCCACAAGTTATGTATTTCTTTTATGAATATTGACAAAAACATGCTTTAAACATTTTGAATACTGTACTAAGTATCTTTGCATAAATCAAGAATCTGTATTTTGAGCACATAGTCCTGCTTTGGATAAAATTCATGTCTGAAATGGAAGAAAAAAAAAACCCAAACAACCACCCAGGTTTTTCCCATTTGTACATACTCCGGTTACAGATCTTTCATTAAAACTTAGTTATCTTCCCTTGTCTATATTAACATTTTTTCTTCTTCTTAAACTGTTTGCCTGGTGAGCATGATTCTCCAGTCTAGACCTTTTATGATGCCAGTGTTGCTTGAGAAATTTGCTGCAGCATATAGAAAACTAGAGCTTATTGTCTTTTTTTTTTCTATATATATTTTTTCATTGAAAGATTACCACAAAGTAAGTCACACTGGTAGTCTCAGGGAGAAAACTGTCGCTTTGTTTTATGAATGTATTTTTGAGCTGAATCTCTTCTTTTTTCAAAGCAGGAAAAAATGTTTATTTGAGTAAGGTTTTAGATAGCATATACAAAGGTCTTGAACTTTAATATTTTGTCTCAAGCCCTAACTACATCCTTTTCTTTGCTATATGCACCAAGGTAAATACCCAGATAAAGATACTTGCTAATTGCAATGAGTTTTATATGTAGCATATGTATAAATGAAAAATTTGTATGTTTTCATATAAACAATATCAAATCTTCTGAATGAACATTTTAAAACTTTTATCTTATAATTCAGCTTGAAAACTCCACTGAAAGCTGTATTCTGGTGATGGTGCTGTGGATTAAAGATGTATACAGCAGACTGTCTGTAGCTGGTGGACTCAGCTGTAGGTATATGCAACTTTTTAATTTTAGAAGAAAGCCATATTGGGCAAAATGTCAGATTTCTCGGCTGTTACCCAAAATAAAATACACTAGCTCATTTTCTTATAATATTCTCAAGTGAGTGTTGTGTACTTTTTTCTTCCATGCTTTCCAAGGATGCAGGCTTTTTCTCCCACGCTACACTTCATTTGTGCATTTTTACATATGGAATTAATGAGAGAACAGTAATCCGGAGACGATCCTATCTGCATTTACCTTACCTACTCAGTAAAGGTGTGCCCACTGGTTTTTGCTGGTAGGCATTTGTCTGTTGGAAAGGAGAAGAAAGTTAAACAGCACTGAGTTCCCATGTCTGCCACAATCAGCAGCTGTCCAACTACCCAGTCAGTCTCCTGAAACCAAAACCCAACCAAACAGAAAAAAAAAAGCTCAAAACCAACCAGAGAAGCTAGGGGGAAAAAATTATTTTCCACCAAACGGCGTTGAGAACCCTGTAACATGTATTCCTATAAAAAGCTGAGGAATCAAATGGTCAGCCTCTTTCTTCAAAGGCCGGCATCCCAGGAGGACTCTTGGTTGTTCATCTGCCTTTGATCCTGATCTGTGTGTTGCTGAATACAGATCTGGAATCCAGTTCCTGTTCGTTGCTGGGTCCAGTGTGGGACTTTCCCGGTCCCTGCTGGTGACATCATCAGCATCCTGGGAGCTCGATACTGGCTTTCTATATATTTCATTATTTATTTTTTCCATATTATCTTTTCTTTTTTACTATTTTATTAGTAGTACTTCATTAAGGTAGTTTTAGTTTCTTTTAAACTTGTCTCTTTCTTGCTCTCAGAGAAAGGGAGAAGGTGGAGAGAGCATCTGCTGTTCTTTTCAGCGGTCAGTCCAGACCAAGCCATGACATGGGTATTGTTTTGGTTTTATTTCTGTATACGTTCCCTGACAAAATCTTTAAATGGAAATTTGACTTATTTCTCTGTCCAATTAGATGCAGGAATCATCTTGCAGTTTTAAAGCTAATTTACTTTGCAGTGTATATTAGTCATATAAATAAACACCCATTTCTTTCGATACGCTACAGTTAGTTGGAAGTACCTGTGGATACTCCTGGGGTGATGTAACAGAACCAGATGGCCAAGCTGAAACAGAAGTTTTCCACTTCGGCATCACCAACTGCTGAATGCCATTTCTCTTAAGAGTAGAACATATTATTTGCTGGGTTCAGTATTGGGCATTTTTACTCCAGGACTGTGTTAATGTTGATCATTTTCAAGCACATACACAATTAGACAACTCAAGCTTTGTTGACTGTAGGAATTGCACTGCAAGTTCCAAGGTTAATGACAGGAGCCATGAGGTGAAGTACGGATGCGCTCCGGCGTCCTACAGAGTCTTAAGGATGAGTTTATAAATTGCCTGTCACTAAGGCAACTCTCTCTTATTTTCAGAGGGGAGCGCAGTCTAGAGGCCTGTTCCCACTAACAGCTGGCTGAACACAACGAGAAGCCGCTCTTTCCAGCAGCACTAACTGTGACATTGGTAGGGAAGAGGAAGAGCCAAGCTTAAGAAAATAAAAGCGTAACTCAGTAGTGACTACCAAAATCTGGCTTCATTTTGGCAGTGAGTACTCTAGGAAATTATCAGGCCTTCCAGGTACAACCTGATGGGAGAAGAGAGGAGTTTAGAGAGCAGCTGAGCTTTTAGCTGGAACTATGGCCGTTTAACTTCGTGGAGGTGACGGCTGGGCACAGAGAGGGGTCAGCACGCTTCAGGCTGTGAACACCACAGGCAGCCTCCCTCACGGTTGGAACAGGCACGTCTCGGGGCAGAGGCTGAAGCCCAAGTTTTATGGTCATATGAACAATGAACCACATTCATGCTGTGGAGGCTAAACCTCTACCTAACCTTTTCTGTGGGATCTGTGAGCGCTTCTCGGCACTCGTCCGGCCTTGCCGGCAGCACCCCAGTTGCACGCTGGAGTGGGATGTGTACCAGCCACCCTGACCATCGTGGGCAGTTCTTGTTCTCTCCTGGGATATTTCCAGATTGAGGGCCCACACTGCATTCTGTAAAACTGAAAATCAGAGTAGTTTTCATCTTTTTCTTCATGACCACACAAGAGTCAGAAGTGACCAGAATGCAGTAGTAGTAATACTGGCTTATGTAAGGGAGCCATTCAAAGTGGAAAGCATTCTGAGGCCAGGACAAGAGAGCTTTTCAGGCTGGTAACTGCCAGCACTGTCTCCACACGCTCGTTTGAGATAATTACCTTTTCTTGACCTATTTTACACCATGCTTTCAAAAGCGGCTACCTCTTGGATTTCCAAATGGGCACGATGTGGTTTGTTTTGATGCCTTTTTGGTTGAGTAAACATTTCTTCATTACTCCACTAAGCACATAACTATTACTAGTGATTATCAGTTAATAAAATGATAAATACTTTAGTTGTTTTCTTGTAGGGACGGCTAGCTAATTGCAATCTTTACACACTGTGCTGGTTTTGGCTGGGATAGAGTTAATTTTCCGCATAGTAGCTTGTATGGGGCTGTGTTTTGGATTTGAGCTGGAGAAGTTGTTGATAAGAGGGGGATGCTTTAGTTACTGCTGAGCAGGGCTTATACACAGCCAGGGCCTTTTCTGCTCCTCAGGCAGCCCCACCAGCGAGTTGGCTGAGGGGGCACAAGAAACTGGGAGGGGACACAGCTGGGACAGCTGACTCCAACTGACCAACCTGATGTCGTGCTCAGTATATAAAGCTGGGGAAAAAGAAGGAAAGGGGGGGCTGCTTGGACTTAGGGTTGTTTGTCTTCTCCAGTAACTATTACACGTGAGCCCTGCTGTGCTGGAGGTGGCTGCACACAGGCCTGCTGATGGGGAAGCAGGGAATGAACTCCTCGTTCTGCTTTGCCAGCGTGCGCAGCTTTTGCTCTGCCTTATTAAACTGTATCTCAACTCATGAGTTTTTTCCTTTTACTCTCCCAATTCTCTCCCCATCCCAACCAGGGGGGGTGAGCGAGCAGCTGCGTTGGGGCTTGGCTGCTGGCTGGGCTGAAACCACGAGGCAAACACCGGTATCAGTTCCTTGCTCTACCATTGTAATTCACTGCTCCAGTTGCAGGCGGCTGAATTCTTTTTCACCCTGTTGCTCTACTTGTTTAGGCTACAAAACACAGAGTCTGAGGAACACCTCCAGGATATCACAAAAATTACAGCTCTGCCATCCCAGAAGGCTGTGCTGATGAGACTAACAAATGTGTAGAAACAGCTGAGTCTCACCATGAGAAAGAAAGCAGCCTGCCTTTGGTACCAGGCAAGACAGCGCCATAAACTAAGTTGACACTGAAAGCGTATTGTGGAGACAGGGCTTGCTTCACACTCCACCCAGAATAATCTTTACCAGAAATAGTTGTGAATTTTCACAGCGATCAATTTATACACTGGGTGCAGATCTCAGCAGTGCTTTTGCAGCCCTACCCATTCATTTGGTTAAAATAAGACCATTTTATAAAGCCAAATGCCTTTTGCTTCTACAGCCGAATCTAGGAGTGAAAACATTTCCTCTTTACAACACCCTGGAGCAGTCTTAGCCTCTTGTAAGTCTAAGCCTCTTGCTTCCTTCAGGTGAGGATTTAGGTGACATCTACAAATACTGTGAACAAGTTTGTATTTGCAAGCAATGCAGGACAGACAACTGAAGTTCTACCTGCTGATTTACCAGACAGGAGTCACACACAGGAACCCCCCATCCTATAACCGGTGGAGTAGCAATTCAGGGAAATGCAATTTCTGGTTTAAAGCACCTGCAGTTTCACTAGAGAAGCTTTTGCTCAAACATTCCGAGACCCTTCCTTTCTCTGCGGGCAAAATGTTCCTCAGATCACCTCACAAATGCCAAGGTTTTCAATATAGTTAACAGAAACAAAGTAACCATTGTAGCTTTCCTATTCATTAAGATCACATATTTAAATATGATTGGGAGAAAAAAACATGTTAGACATTCAAATGCACTCTTAGTTTAATTCAGGCAGGTAAGGCAGTTACTTTACATATTGAAACCATACATCATAACTTGAAAATACGGGAGCTAATGGATAATTTTGTTTGAAAAAATGTTGACTTTCCCCTCCACCAACTCTAAACATTTGTATAAAAAAACCCAATTTTTGTACATTTCTTCTGATAACTTTTTATTATGGAACTATTGGCACAGTTCTGATACCTTGAGGATGGTAAGGTATACTTTTTGATTAAGATCTTACATGGGCAGTGATTTTTGTTTTGACTGCATGTCAATAATTCACCATTAATACAAGCCAACAATGGGAGGTCCTGGCAATGAGAAGCTCAATAAAGCACTTTTAAGATCCTTCAAACACTTTGAAGTTAAGGGGGCATTAAGTTATTCTCCGAGATATCACAAGACTTGAACGGATATGTGAAAAAGCTATTCAAATACATCACAGCAGCTGGGACAGGCCTCCGTACCCACCGAGCTCTCTCCTCTCCCCGCAGGCCTCCGGGCCCGCCGCCCCTCACCCGCGCCCCGAGGGACCAGCCTTTCCGCAGCCGCGGCGGCCCTGCGGAAGCGGCGCGTTTTTCTACGGCTGCTGAGGCCCCGGAGAGAAGCCGCGCTGCCGGAGGCCGCCGGGGCCGGGCGTGGAGCGGCGCGGAGGGGGCGGGGAGGAAGTCGCTTCTCCCGCAGGGTGAGGGAGCTGCGGCGGCGGGAGCCCGGCCGGAGAGGCGGCGGTGGAGGCCGGCACTGCAGGTACCGAGCGGGAGCAGAGCGCTGCCTGCCTCCGCCTGGCGGGTTGGAGGGCGGCCCCGCATACACGCACCGGCGGCACCGGCGGCCCGCGCCGCCCGGAGGCGAGACGAGACGGGAGGCGCCCGGGGCCGCGCTCCGCAGGCCGGGGGCTGAGGCGGCGCGTTGCCGGCCCGGCCCAGCCCAGCCTACCCCCACCTCGCCGCCTTCAAAACTTGCCGCCCTGGCGGCGGCCGGGGCGGGAGGCCTGGCCGCTCCGCGCTGCAGCGAGCCCTGAGCCGGCCACTGCCTGGGGCTGGGCGGGGCGAAACAAACGGCTGCCGCCTCCCCTCATCCCCCACCAAGCGGGCGACACACCGGATGACTGAGCGGCTTCACTTGTTGGCATTAACGGGGAAAGGAGCGCCCTGCCCACCCCCGCAGCAGGTTACGCGGTGCCGGCCTCCTCACACCCGCCGCCGCCCCGGAACGACAGAGCAAGTGACGGAACGACTGGCGGGGGGCGGGACAGGTGTGATTGACGGAAGGCGGAACGGCGCTGATTGGCTGGCGGGGGCGGGGCGGTTGGTTGGCGGGAGTTCTCTGTGAGGGGTGGGTCCGGTCGGTGCGTGTTGTTAGCGCTCGGGCGCGTTGACCGCGCCAGCCGCCCCCAAGCTCCTCCCTCCCCTCCCCGAGATGGGCTTTTCTGAGTGAAAAGTGAAGTTTTCCGAGCGGCCTTTACCGAAAAGCCCGCCATTTAACCGTTTTTTCCCTCACCCGCAGAGGGGCAACATGGTGCTGAGCGCGGAGCAGGTGAATCTGATCGGGCAGGTCTTCGAGTCCTACCTACTGGAGCACCACAGGGATGACATCCTGGGCATCCTGAGGGAGGCGGACGAGGAGGCGCACTACCCCGTCGTCGTCGACGCCTTGACACTCTTTGAGACCAACATGGAGATCGGGGAGTATTTCAACGCCTTCCCTGGCGAAGTCTTGACTGTTTTCGATAGCGCCCTGCGCCGGGCCGCCATGGCAGTGCTGCAGGCTGATACCACCGCCACCACCCACCCAGGCCCTCCACAGCTCAGCATGAAGCAGAACCTCCATGCCAGGGTGTCAGGTGAGTTGGGGGTCAGCGTGGTACCCTTGGGGGCATCTCACAGTCAGCACTGCCCAATTTCCTCATTCTGTAATGAGCTTTCGGGGTGGTCAAGGGAAGGTCAAAGTTTAATTCCTGCCGTTTCACTGTTTAAACCAATAGCAAATGGCTGGTCCATTTATTAAACGGAATAGAGCAGTTTGGAGTTGTGTAGACCAACCTGCAAAATGCTGTGGCTATCCCTGACGGTGTAATGTCCTGGCTCAAGGTAAAAACAGAACCAGTTTTCTATTTGGTAATTTTGTATGTCAGCTAAGCCTCTTCTAACTCACTAAACTCTGAAATTACCAACATATTGTGTGGAAAATTGGTTCACATTTGTTGCTGGGTCAGGACTTAACACCGACCCGTTTCCGTGGCAAAAAGTCTCAAATCAGCAGCCAGTCTCAAGTTATTGTGCTTGTTAGCTGAGTGGTCTAAAGGAAAAAAGGCCTTAAGAAAAGGTCTTAAAAAAAGGTTTAAAGAAAAGGTCTGAAGAAAAAGTTTTGCGGGAAGTTCGGTAGTTCATAAGTTTTCTTGCAGGTTGACATCCTCACCCTGTCAGTTGGCTCATAGTCTCTGTTGGCTCTACCCATCTCCCAGAACAAGCAAAGACTAAGTTTTGAGTAGTCTTCTCACAATTTAATCAGAAGTTGTCAAATTTTATGCTTAACCAGTTGTTATAAAATTTCATGTTATAAAACTAGAATGAGCTGTTAGAAGGTGTGATCATTAATAAAGGATTATGTCCTTTTTCCCCCTGCAAGTTGATATGCCATTGTTCCATATTATTAGTAAATTTTTAGTAGCTTTGAGGTGTGGTAAGAGTGGAGTGCAGGTTCTGGGATTAAAATGCCTATTTTGCCTGTTGTGGGGAACTGGGTCTGTGGTGGCACAGTCCTTTGTGGCCATTGCTGATGGTAATTATTTGGAGCTGTTGATTCTGCAAAACCAAGGGCCTGGCAACTTGCATTTCCCTCCTTTGTTCCATGTTGGAGTTGTTTATCATTATTATTTATA
>VXBJ01007712.1:141662-159208 GCA_013400055.1 Nycticryphes semicollaris | reverse complement strand
GCTGAGCCGTTTATGCAGCTTCCCTCTTCCCCAATTTATCTCTGCATATGTAACAGAAGGCAGAGTTGAAGCTGAGTCAGGTGATAACTCCCCACATCTCACCTATTGTGCCCTGAAACTGGTTTAGCTGGGTGCTCCCATACAAACACATCTTCAACTGAGTAATCAAACATGTCACAGCAACTAGAATCATGCAGCTGCTCACTCTCCCCTCCCCTCCTCCCACTGCTCTTTTTTTCTACTCCAGAAGGGTAGTGGGAAGAGGGAAACAAAAGAGGGGAAAGGGACAAAAGCACCATTCATGGGCTGAGANAATATCAATAGGTATTATTGTAATTCCTTTCACAGCAATCTCTAGAAAGAAAATTAACTCTTTCTCATTTGAAACCATGACACCTTGAAATACATATTTTAAGTTGATAGAGGTACAAAATAGAGAACCGGAATAAAATAAAACCCTTTGCGCAAATTTCATTCCAAAATGGAAAAAAATAAAAGCAAATACATTAAAAAAAAATCTAAATGTTGGTTTATCAAAAGTGGGCAAATAATTCTTAACGAGAAAATATATCAGAGGAAATACTATTTCTATTTTGCAGTGACAGATTAATGGCCAAGTTTATCATTCGCGTTCCTTCTGAGAAATTTTCACAGAACATCTTCAAGAAATATTCTTTAGCTGTGCTCACAAGCCATTTTTCTATCATAAGCATTTACATTTGTGGGGTTGAAATTATGACTTTATTAAGCTTTGTGACCAAATTTCCACTGATTTCAACGGGGACAAGTACTGACACCCCAGCAATCCCACAGGGACACCTAGTCTTTTCCTTGAGTGGTGGATTTTACCTCCTGTAAAAGGGTGATTTTGCCTTGACATTTCACTGTAAATTTGTCAGAAAATAAAGAAAGGGCAGTTCCATCTCCTTCATGTGAGAAAAAAATAAAGTCTTACTAAGCTGAGATTCAGAAAGATAGAATGCACTTTACCTTCATATTTCTGAATTCCCTTTTTATTCAGACTTGAAGGATTTTCTCTGTATCTCTCATCAGATAAGGAGATTATCAGAATCCCATATAGAGAGTGTGATCCATCTACAGCACCAGCAGAGGTTCTGTCACATCCCTTTATATGCAGGTGATCACCTTTAAACTAAATAACATGACAAATACTTGTTAACCATAATATCAGATGGATTTTGGAGCCTTTCTTTGCGGGTATCCTACTCTCAGTGTGCTGAGACTAACGTATTTGTCTAAAAATTCCTATCTCAACTTAAATTTCCTTACCCTTTATTGTGCATAGATCTTGTGTTATGTCTGCGCCAGGATGACTATTTTATTTTTTTTTGTGTGTGTAAATTCCTTATGGTAGCATATACACCCCATTGTAGCTTAGCTCCTTTTTTATCTGGCTGTTTATCCCCTCTCTTTCCTAACTTTAGGAGGACGTTTTTTTGAAGGAATCCTCCGCTCCATCACCAGGAGTGTTGTGTGCCAAGAATAAATGTCCCCAGAGTGAAATACAGATTCCATCAAAGACAAAGTATTGTACTTAAAACTCTAAAAAAACCAGGATTTTCAGACACCAAAACCACAAGCCCTGTCACTTTCTACAGAGTTTCTAAAAGGTAAGTGGTTTATTATAACACTTCATATCTGGTTACTTGCAGTGCCAGACTTAAAGTGCCATTTGCAGTACCAGACTTAAAGTCCTCTGACTTTAAGTACAAAAATTCCAATGGTGGTCAGTTTCCACTCTCAGAGGCAAGTTTACTAACATCACTTTTGCAAATCACTTGGACATGAGCTTAAGAAGTGAAAAAGAATCTGGGAGATACAGGCCCTAAAGATGACAATGGCCTTTCCAGAAGCAGAGCTTTATCTTTGCTTTTGCAGAATGATCAGTAATAGAAATCTCCTATGTGCTCCCAGCATGCCATCAGCTGAATAAGTCATTAAGAGCTATCTTGATACGGCTAGAGATGATGTGAAAGTGTGCCCTTTGGTGCTGGCAGGTGAACAGGGGAAAGAAAAGACTTTTTCCCTCAAATTGCTTAAATTATTCTGGAAGGCTGTAAGAAATTTCCGGGAAAAGGCTTTCCAATATTATTTTGTTAATTGATCAAACAGAATGAGTATTTCTGGTAGCGTGATATGAAGCAATGGTTTCCTTGACACAGCAGCCAAGCTGCCATAGCAACTTATTTTGGTTACTCTTAGCTTTGCTACCCAGTCCCTGTGGTCAATGTAAACTACACTATAATGCCTATACCATCCATGGACTGACTATTCGTAAGTTCGTCTCTTAATACTGTGCTCAGAATAAAATATAGAAGTGCTCTGTGTCTCTAAATGAAATGACATCAAAGAGTACAGAGTGAATACAAACTGTTCAGTGAAATACTGAAGACAAAGGAAAGAAAATCTGGCACATTGCCATACAAGATGAGTTTAGGATTTCCACCATACAATTTCTTTAATTATCAGTGCCAGCTTCACAAAATGCTGCCATCAGAAAGTGAATAGATTGCAGGCGTGTTGAACTGGAGTAGGTTTAAAATGTTGTGACTGCCTTAATGGCTACATATCCTGTAAAATGCATTAGTTTTCAAGAGGGTGATTATGGTTTGCTTTTTATGTGCCATTATGTCTAATTTGTTTTATGCTCCAACAGAGAAAATTATTTTCCTCCTTCCAATTTATATGACAAACACAGAAGAATAATCAAGTGAAAAATATATTGATTTAATATGATCATACTCAGCTTCCCTGTATAAGCACATACCATTCCTGAACTACGTTAGTGACAATAATAACTGTATACTTTAAACACATGCAATTCCCCATTACCTAACAAGTGAATTTTAAAGTAGGTTGATCTTGTGATTAAAGAAGTGAAAATGGAAGTTTTTAAGAAACAAAACCTAAGGTCTTACTGACTTGAGGTTACTCTGGGAAATGGATCTGTTTTGATGTTCAGATTTAGGACTTTTTATTAATAACATGCAAAACCACCACCTGAACATTTATGTAACAACTGTCAGCGCAATAATATTTTTTTTAGTTCTGGAAGAGGGTATTCAAATAGTTGATACAACTGGGATATATTTTCCAGTCTTTTAAACAAAAATATTTTTATAGTTAAATGTTTCTCATTTTCACAATGGGATGAGATAAACAATTAAATAATGATTTTACTTTTTTTAATTGATTTCTAGTTCAAACCTTTGTCATGATATTAAAATCGTGTAAATGACACATATTTCTAGCAAATGTGTTTTGGAACCCAAACTTTTCTATGTATCTTTTTTTGAAGTTACGGAATACGATCTCTCTCTTTTTTTTTTTTTTTTTTTTTAAATTTTTCTTTTTATTATGTTAGAGACAACTATAGCCATAATATGTTGATCAGTTTGATGTAATGATAGCAGATTTACAGATAACCTCTGTGAATGTAATTTCTTTTGAAGATGCTACAATTGAGAACCTGCGTTCTTCTACCTTTAGTAACTTTCAGAATCAATTATTTAGTATTTAAGATTGCTACAGCCTAAGCTCACCCTTTGCAGAAAAACTCCTCAGCTTTAATATAAAATGTTTTCACAGTTCATAATTTCATTTCAGATGTCTGCTCCTGATCTGTGAAAAAAAGAAATAATTCTTGTGCTTTAAGTACAGTGGAAGCCAAAAGAGAAAGAAAAGCACAATTGTGCTGTGGAATGGTGATTTTAAAGCAAAGAGAGTCTACATTTCTGCTCACAGAAACACAGGATCATGTACCAAGATGGCATTTACCAGACGTGCAGGGAATGGACTGGAGTTTTGATGAAGCTAAGGAAGCAGGCTGTTCAGCTCAGCCTTAGCCAACGGCACCTGGAACTGACATAAGGAAAAAGAAAATAGGAACAAACTATCAGAAGAGGCAGGCAGAAGATGCGGTATCTGCATAAGCAAGAAAACAACACACATGAACAAAATGGCTTTCCAGTCCAGCTGATGGAAAATATCCTCAGATTATTCCTCACTTAATATATCAAGCAAGGGTATGCCATAGGGCCTATTTCCTAAAGACAGGGGCTTGAAATTGATCCAGATGAATGTATACTTCATTTTTCTCCATGTGAGCTATGGCTTTAGTTTCAGACTCTTAATCACGCCTTCCACTCACTATGAACTTGCTATAGGATACAAGCCACAGATAACTTCTAAACTCACATTATACTCTATGTTCCTATCATAAGAAAAATACCTCAGTTTGTCTTCTAAACTAATAACTCATCATTCAACTTAGGCTACTGAAATCCGATGCATTGCATGTTTTTGGTTTTTTTTTTTAGTGAGGTGAATTAATCTTCCTAGGTCTTTGTTTCTTTGTATTTCATGCAATAGTTACTTCACTTACCAAAAGTCACTCAGTCAGTCTTGTTTCTGCAAGTTCTTTAGACAGTAAAGGAGTGACACATACGCTGGATACATATGCTTACCATGAACAACCTTTGTTTTTCTGCAGGTGGCCTGCCCCAAACCCACTCAAACTGACAGCATAAACCGAAAAAGCATGTGCCATTCAGTACAACCAGCTGGTATCCCTATCTCCTCTGTCCTTTTCTAGAAACTAGGTTTAAGTGATTCATAGAAACTAGCCTGAGTAGCAATCCTGGAGTTGTCCCTCCATCTACCCACCACTGCCATGGAGCTGCAGTGAGGCTACAAGCATTTCTCTAGTGTGTGGACATTCTAATCCTGCTGTCCTTGCATCATTATAAGAAATATATAACCAGTCATTTTCTTTAATGTTTTCTCACCTCTGGTCCAGGTCTATAAATTTCTGCACTACTTCCCAGGACCTTATTAATTTTGCTACACCCTTGGGAGCGTGTATGATATGTTGGGGGCTTAGTCAGTTCACCATATTCTGGTATCTGTCTTACCATTCTAATATTCAGAAATAAAGTTGGCACACTACTGTTTTCACTTCCCCCTTCTCATCTAACTTTCAGCTAAGCTTTACACTGACCTTTATCAGGGACGTGAGGGTGAAGAAGTCATAAGCCTTCTGGCAAGAAGTGTAGAAAAAACAGGTCAACTGTGCAAAGAAGCATTTCACCCTCACTTTAAAAAGATCTTTTTTTTTGGATCAGAAAAAAACAAAACAAACCAAAACAAAATGTTTTGTTTCAGCTGGCTAATTATTCTGCTTGACCCTGACAACATGTAAAGGCTCCAGTCATTCACCAGTGAAGAGAAGGCAATTATACCAGCCATAACTGTAGGCTAAGAATCAAGGGCTAACACATACCTGACTCTTCTACATGGGAGCACATAAAGACAAAAGAACAAGACAGGGAGAAAAAACAAAGGAGTTGGTGACTAGGATGCCTTCTGCCATGGCAAATGTGTATTTCTGGAAATGTCCACTCCTCTGTAGAACTAATGACACATTTCATTAAATTAAAATCCTTGCATCCTTGCAAAAATAATTTTAAAATCCTTGCAGTGACATACCAATAGAATTAAACAATATTTGAATGTATGTATTTCTAGTGACTCCTTTTGTTGTCAAAGATACAGTAAGCTCAAAATTACACACTACTATGAATTAATGAATTATACACTACTATAAATCTAATTCTCATTAGAATATTTTTAATGAAACTCAGAAATGGTAACATTCTTAATAACGCTTTCTATTTAACAGATTTTAAAATGTTAATATTGTGATATTCCTTGAATACCAGAACAAAATTATAAAAGGTATTTTATTTTAGCATGAAATTAAAATATTTTATAATAATTCTTGATAATCTGAGCCTTTTTGGAACTAAAGAAAGGAAAATACATGAAATTATTGTTGTTGGGGGAGGGGGTGAGAAGTTCCTCTCTAAATTAAAATATTATTTGTAAGAACATGGAAACTAGAAGAGGCACTAATGCATGCTTTTAAGTCTGTTGAACTGTGTTGGGATCTTACAGAACTCATATGAGATTATATACAGAATACATATCTATACTACTAATGAAATTCCACAGTCTCTCAACTGCTTATTCAGTATATTCTATGAGGCTAACCTTTGGTCTTGCAATGTAACCAAAAGATCAATTGAAAAGGATCTAGTCAAACGGGACAAAAATAAGGCAGGGTCTTAAATATGTACATAGAAGAAGGCTGGTAACTGGTGGATTTTGGCGTTTTCTACTTCCAAACTCATACTTCATACCTGAAAATTACCAGAAAAAAATCAAACCAACCTGACATTGAGAAAAGGCCAATATACTCATATTTGGTGAATAACTAAAAAAAGCATAGCTCCCCGAAAGTTAGAGCATGTATCACTTACCAAGGAGAACCAGAGACTGCCAAACCTGCAAAAAAAATTTATGCGGGAAGAGAAGAAAATTTCCACTGACAAAGAAAGTATTAATTTAAAGTCCTAGTCCTAATCAGTTAAGTAGTAAAGCACTTTGAAAATGAATACTTTCCATGGATAATTCAGTTGTAGCTGCTGAGCCAAAGGATAGAGTGTGATGTTTGAATGATTATGTAGAACAGAAGATCAGAAATACTATCTAAATATTCCAGTGAAGGTACTCAGAAAATACAGGACTGGACAGGGCATACAGTGTGTTGCAATTCAGTGCTCTCCAGTTGCTTTTGGATATTCCACAAATAAAAAGTTTAATGCATAATACAAAATTTACTTGTTTGATTTTTTTTTTGAAACTATGTGGGATATTGATTTAGGAGGGTGGTACAGAAATGTACTTAAATCACAGTACAAGTACAAATTATACTTAGAAATGCGCAGTCATTGAGATATATAGTTGACCAACAGCAAACATGAATTTTGCTAGCCATGTATGCAATATGCTTGCAAAAAAACATTTGCAGTCTTTTGTCTAACTCAGAGACAAACAGCTACACATTGGGTTTATACACTCAGCTGATAATAAACGGTTGACTTATTCAACTGATAGAGATGTCTGATCTGCTCAGCTAATACAGATGTTTATCCAGAACAAAGGCTATCCAGAATGAAGGCCATCCTTTGGTTCCCTGAAATGCTTTGTAATAGCTGTTGTCAGTCACTCCCTGTAGACTTCCCCAAATTTTACAAGAAGCTCACCCTTGCCCATCATCTCTGGATCCTTCTTCTGTGGGGTTCACTTGTGGATGAGGCAGTGCACTGTGGCCTTGTCTAAAGATACATGTTTATCCCAAAACTGTAGTTCTGCAATTTATTTGTTTGGTGCTTTGGTCATACGTGACATCACTGCTTATGTAATGCCTCAAGGTCATGGGGACAACCTGTCATTCTGTCATTCAGCTTTTGACTGTAAGCCTGATCAGAAGAAATATGTATGGTGCTCTGCTTGGAAGAGCGGGCTACTGTCAGTGAATTTGCCTCCCACCTTACTGCTGTCATTCCTAGCACCAAACGACCTTTACCTTCTAGCCTTATGGTTTCAGCTTTTGTTGGCCTGGCACGTTGCACAGCAACCATTGATAAAAAAAGAAGTGGGCCAATGTAATGTTATTTATTGAGAAAAGAAGAAAAAGACCAACACTACACTACCACACCACCACAATCTCATTTCAACTTTATTCATCCCCATTTTCTCAGTTTCTGACACTGACAATCTGATCTAGTTTTTGGAAAGCCTCTCTCACCACTGTACTCACTAATTTCCCATTCCAACTCTTCTTTTCATTCTTTCTGCAGATCTTCTTGGAGAGCAGCTTCCTTGTATTTTCCTCCTCCAGTCTGCCTCCCTACAACCTTATGCTTTTCACTTCTTTCCTAAAATCAGGGGGAAAATCTAAAAGGTCACTGCTTCCTGATCTAGTTAAGTGTATTTAATGATACACATTGTATTCCTTAGTTTTGACTGATTTTGAAGAAGACAGGACAAAATTTAATCAGATATAGGAACAGATCTCATTAAAACATCAGATGGTCATTTGCAACTTCTTACTTTCAGCTTTTAAAGTGATGGTTACCCTTGTGGGCTACTAAAATAAGGAAGACTAAGAGTGGTTTTAGAAAAACAGATTTTCCTGTTTCTCTAAATAAAATTCAGAAATCAAATTCATACAGTTATCCCCCTGTCAGCTGACTGTGAAGTGATAATATATTTTGGTTGTGATTCACCTTTTATAAGAGATTGCAATTGCAACTTTGCTCATCAGTAAAACATGCGACTGCTCTCTGCAGCTATGGAAGAGTAATTTACTGTCCACTTTTCTGATGGGAGGGTGGGGGATGGGGTTCAATAGCAAGAACATTTAAACCGCACATCACAGCTGCACCAGTGAAGGTTTTCCAGGGGAGTAGGTGAATCATCGTAATTGCTTGTTGTCAGAATGTTGTCGGGCATTGCTTGCTGTGGACCTCCAATATGATTGCATTGATATCATGAGCTCCAGGCAGAGTAGAGAGTTTGAACTACAGAGCTTTGCTACACTTTATTTCTTCCTTCTCTGAATGATGTCTGATTAGATGTGCCTTGTATCAGATCTCAGAGCTTAACACCCAAAACAGAGGTCAGGAAGCTGTTTCTCTGCTAATTTAGAGATCAATAATTTTTTGACTGGTGGTAGATTTATACACCAGAAGAGACCTTAACCTTAGCCTGGTGTTCAAGGCCTTTTCAGGAAGACACTGATTGAATATTAGTCTGTAACTAATTTTTCTCTAAGCATCTGTAGTGTCTGTTTAACTTGATATTAAGCAAGTATGATTTTATTCAGGTATAAGAAAAAATCTGACAGACTAAATTGATAACCACCTTAGATAACTGATTCAACTCCTTAAAAATAGATTAGGTGAAGGCATGAAAACTGATTAATTAGTGAAATTAGTCTATATAGCAGATGCTAATAATTCAAACATTTCTGAAAACATAATGTTCTTCACAAACACATATGCATCTTGCTGACCATTATATGTTAAAAATCCCAGTAATTATGACTCATCTTTAACACTGAAACAGTGAATTTCAGGTGGTAAAGTAAAATCAACAAAAGCAAAAAGGAAGAGAAATGTAAATAATTTTCTCTAAACCTGCTAAAACATTAGTTAGACAGGAATGCTTCTAGTGCATGATGGTGTGTCTTGATGGTATCTCCTTCACGGTGAAATCTTAAGAAGCAATACAAGTTTGAAGCAATGAGAGTCTCTTGGCATGTTCAAAATTTCCATACAGTTGTTCTGACTCCTGAAAGACAGGATACCACCTGGTGTTATTTCTGCATGGTGTCTTTTCTGTCTGTCTCACAGGCAGCCAAGGTCTCTGAATAAAGTACTAGTTGGTACTACTCCCTTCTGCAACACCAGAATTTCAACCCTCTCCCTCAGTTTCCCATTTCTAAAATGGATAGTGATGCCACCATTACCACACCTGCAGGAGGATCTGATCTTGAAAGGAACTACTTAGCACCACTCTTGCAAAAATATCTAAAACCTATATTTTAAGATCCACAATGCCCCTGAAAGTCTATGTGCCTTTCCCAACCACTTCTGGAGTCTGTAAAACTCAGAGAACAGTTAAATCATATTGAGGTTATGTAAGCACTATTTTCTTGATACCTAAATTTACAGTATTTTTATAATGAATATTTACCTTAAAAGAATGAATGTGTACCTTATAGTGTTTGCATAGCAGAAGAAGACTAAATGAAACAGGATGACTGACCATTAAATCACAACAAATCACAATGTAATTGAAACAGCCCAAGTGCTGGAACAAGATATTTGCATATGAAGTATGCACTCAGTGATTTCCCCAAGAAAATTTCCTTTTTCAAGCTCCTTTAAAATTGAACTAATGAGCAGAGTGGAGAAATGGACTCTGTATGCAGGTAAAAATGATATATGCATGGCTGTCTATTTTTATTTGTTCAGGCTTAAAAAATGTATTTTTTTCAAGTCATATTATGGGAGCTCTTCAAATGATATTACCCATTTCTGTTTTAGCTGGAAGGAGAGCAGCTTGTATATTCATGGAAATAGTGAAAGAAGGGAAAAAGCACACCATCAGCAAGAATAAAAAACGAGGCCCTTAGAAAATGTTGTAAAATAATACAAGCTTTTACTAAAAATATTCACATGAAATGAATACCACCACATCCATAAAACATTTCAGAGTACTAGTAGATATTTCACTGTTTGACTAGAATCCCCAAATTACCTTCTGATAGCTATTAATTCTGGTTTCAAATAAATAATCATCAGTGAAGTTCAACTTGACTTTCATGATCTACATCTGCATAAATTCCTTTTAGTTTCTGTCCTAATTTTTAGGCATATTTTTCTATCTGAAAATTTTTTCCATCCTAGTTCTTTCAGCCAGGAAAATATAAGGAATCATTATCAACACACCATATGTGCAATTAAAGGGAGATTTTGAAAGTTCAGCAGTCTGCTACTTCTCAGAAGTCTCATGACTATGTGTTTCCGGTTCAAAGATGTCCAGTATAAAAGCATAAAAAGAGAATTCAATATAAATTCTCCACAGTGCTAAGTGGGATTGAACAATTATTGGGAAATATTCTTACCACATTTTCAGTCTGGGAAAAAAAATTCTATCAGAGTATGATATATAAAAGGGAGAATATTTAGGTTATTTTGCAGTTGACGTAGAAGAGTAAGAGGACAGTAGCTTCGCAGTTCCTATAGAGCAGCCTAATTAGTTTCTCAGCTGAGATTTAAACATAATTTAATGGTGGCCTTTGATAATATTTAACTTGTATTCCTAATTTAAGCATTTAACATACTTGTCTTTGGTGATCTCACAATATTTGGGTCATTCCGGCTTTGACAACCATTGAAGAATATCTAATACCTTCTCATCTGTCTCACTACAGTGTAATGGTATGCCATTAAAGCAGCAATGCTTTGTGGGTTTTTTCCTCATCTTTTTTTTTTTTTTTCTTTTTTCTTTCAGATCAAATTGGATAAGGGGTGTTCCAAGTCAAATTTTGCTACAAAACTCTCTGCTGTAAAATGTAGGCAAATCTAGTGAATGATGACACTTTCTCTTCAATTTTAAAATGCTTTAAGCTATTATCACAGTCTAGTCTTAAAAAAGTACATAAAACAACTTACAAAAGTCTAAGTCACATTGATGAAGGGTCCTCAGATTTTCTGTATCTGAATCCAATGCTTTGGTGAATACCACACAAAGCATTAAGTCTAACAAAAAAATTAGCCTCAATGTCTCTCTGCTGTTACAATGTAGCTGTTGCACAAAGCAAGCCCAGAAGACACTTATTTGATTCCAAACTACTCTGGAGGGAAAACCCTCAAATGAATCAGGATAGCAGATTATGAAATGAAGCAAAGTCAGGGTGTTCTGAAAAAGAGAAATCTTTAGTGGAAAAGGTGTGTTTATGATCCACAGTAGTCCTTGTCTCTCTGCAGACTTGCGTATGAAACACCTCCTGGACTTGCTCTTCTGAATGATGAGGCTGTGCAGCAGACTCTGCCCTTTGGGATCTTCTCCAGGGGGTTAGCAGTATGGATCTGCTAGTTACCTATTCAGTGGGTGTTGAACAAGGCTGCTGAGAAGATGACGCTGGTGATGTGCACCAGGTAATGTTTAACAGCTACCTGTTCAGGAGGGTCAAAGAAGACTCAAGTGTTAGCACTGTGCTTCAGTTTGCAGAACTCACGGGACAGTGTCTTTCTGACATCAGGCAATAAGGACAGAGAGAAGGACCCTTGCACTATGTAAGGCACTAGACCTTAGGGGCTGTAGATGTTTTGACTCATATCTGTATGAGATGTTCATTAACTATGAAGTTAATGCACAGGCAGCACTGGACATCTTGTGAGATGGGACTAAGCAGCAGTTAAGAGTTTCTAGAAGGCCAGTAATGCAGAGTGGTTAGGAGATGGAGAACTTGGGAGAAAGTGAAGGGGATTTGGGGTTGGGAGCAGTCATGTTAAAGATCCCAGGTACCTGGTACTGTCTCTGGGAGAGCTGTTCACTGGTGCCTGGGTTCAGTGCAACAAAGAGAGAAAACACAAATGAGTGAAAAGAAGAACATCCCTGGATGAACTGCAGAAAAGTAAAAATGCTGTGAGCTTGGCAATGGGTCTAGCACTTGGTTAAACAGGGAAGGAGATACGTTACAAACGAAAAAGTTTGAAGTAGTATTTTTTGCTGTTCTTAACCTACAGTAAGGTTATTCTTCAATCCACTATCTTTTTTCATTGAACTATTTGTAGCACAGCCAAGACAAAACATTCTTCCCCATCTAGTTCAAGGAAGCAACGAATAGGTGTGATCTCACTATCCAGCCTGGGTCTCAGTCCCAACCAGGGGAGGTGAGGCAGTAGAAGAGGATAATAATTTGATGCTGGTCAATGTATCAAAATTCTCTCCTCCACTGCTATGCAATGAAGTGTGCTGCCCTTTCCTCAGGTTTAAATTACATTTGGGTCTTGGGTGTACTATTTGCTTGATGCAAACAGGTGATGTACTCTGATGACACCCATTGGGACTGACCTGCTTCACTCTCAGACTTCCTGCTCAAAAGATGCTTTTACTAAATTCACTAAAACTCTATAAGTCACATAAGCCCTAGCTATGCCAAGGCCTTTCTGATGTATGGCAATCTAGGAGACTGGGTATTGTAGCTGAGTATGTTCACAAAAATATGCATAATCATATTATTAATGTGCATACAACTGTTCTGCTTCTAAGTGTCAGAATTTAGTGTAGATTATGCTTAATATAAGTTCCCCACTGTGTGATGGTGAATGAAGAAAAGTAATGAAGCTCATAATTCCATGCAAATATAGGTAACCTTGGATACTGCTGACACAAACGGCTGTTGGGATAATAGAAAAGAAAGATACTGAGTTCAACATTGTGACTTAAATACCAGCAGTGTATCTAATGAATTGTTCTGTCATTTCTTTATTGCCAGGGCTGGAACTATAGTCATAGTCATATGGCCAAGTCCAATTAAATCCTCATGATTAATTTACTGCTTGTAGAAGGTGAGAAACTGTCAGCCTAAAAAATGGGTATGTTCTACCTTACCACATGGCACACATCCCAGAGGCCCAGCCCTGGCAGGAATACCTTTTGAACAGAGGGGGAAGAGGCTCTCACTGAAATGCCTGATAGGAGCTAGAAAACAAAGTTAACATCTCCCTCCCTGCAATTCTGCATGTACAATCATGCTTTTAAAATAACAATAGCTTATTACACAGTTTCTTAAAGTCTTCCTTTACAGATTGAGCTACTGGTTGCAGCTCTCTTTCAAGCTCTGTTAGTTCTGGCTGGCCTATTTCCACTATAGGTTGGTCTAAAAACTGGACCACTTTTAAATTTATTTGTTGATTTTTCTGCAGTAGCAACATAATTTCATTCTAGTGCCAAGATGGATTTTAGTAAACTAGACAAACAGAAGAGAGTAAAAGGACTGACTGTGAGTTACACTAAAATAAAGTGCTTCTTTGATTAGTCAAGTAGAGCAAGAAGCTGTCTCATTTAACAATTATCAGGCCACTTACACCCTAAGTTTGCCTTCTTTGGCATATTCAGAGTACAATAAAACAGCAGATCCATAGGTAAATGGAGCAGGGATAGTGTGAGTCATGAAATAAATTACTAGAGAGACCCTCCGGGTCCTTTTTCTTTTTAGGATATTTTCTGTTCTCTCATGTTGGAGAGCAGGTAACAGCCTTCCTGATGTGCTCCTTGCCTTTAAGGAGGCAGAAATTCCATTATTCTAATTCAGAACAAAACCCAGGTTATTTAAGATAGTCCTCCAATTCATTGTTGTTGGGTATCTCAACATGTCTTATGATCTTTCTGCAATGGCTTATTGTTCATGAGTGGAGATAAGAGGTACCAAAAGCTTTGTGTTAACTGTATCTTAGTTTCTTCTACAATCTGTTCAGGGTCTGCATGCTGAAAACATGGCAAGACAAGGGCTTGTCAACTTTAAAGACTCCCAACGATTAACCTCTTTGTGCTCACAAAAAGAACCCCTTAGGCTGAGCCCAAGTGTCATCGTGGTATTAAACTCTGTATTCCTTCTTAAAACAGATGTTAAATAATTTTATCTATCACTTATCTTTTTTATCTATCACTATAAATCTATCACTTAAATAATTTTATCTATCACTTATTTATTCACCTTCTTAAAACAGATGTTAAATAATTTTATCTATCACTTTTTTAATGCAGGTCGGACAATCTTCTCTCCATGAGCCATGCTGCTTGGGAGTACTTGAGGATGATAGAAAATAACCTTTCCTGAGCACGGCTGAAGGCTTGATCTTTATGTGTTGGTGGCCTTATGTTGATTTAGAACAGCTGAAGAACTGACACAAGATCTATTTAAGCTTCTTCCATTCCTCCTCCTTGTTGCTGTATATAGAGGATGTAACATAGCCTACTGTTAGGGAACTGGCAGAACGCCTAGCAGCAGCAATGATAACCAGCAAGTCTCAGCTTTCCTGCTGACTTTTTCAACTCTTGCCTGCATAAGAAGGGGTCTTGCCCTTTCTAACCATTCTAAATGCTTGTGGTGATGTTAGGTTGTCCTTTAGGGTTATTAGCAGTGAATTTGGATCAGATGAAGGATTAAGGAGGAAGGTGGAAGTGTCTCGGGGTATGAAATAATTTATGATGATATAAATGAGAGAGAGAATATTTTTATCTACCTTGTGCTAGAGCTTCAAGCTATCTAATACTGCCTGGAATTTAACACTGAGAAGACTTTTCTAGGTTCTTTGCATGTTATGGCCCCATCCACAGCTTATTTATTCACCCAGTAAAGAGCTTGTCTAAAGTAGAAGCTCGTGATCACTGCAGGCTAAATAAGAATAGCAAATCAAAGCCACTGTGTTGACCCCAGAACAGAAGTCCCACTTCAGAGTTGTGATGATGGGGATGGGTTGTTTCCCTGGAGAATCACTGGAGGAACCAGCCAAGGATCCTGGTGTGTCTGTGCAGGGGCTGTCTCCAGCACTGATTACACTGGCAGCTACCCACTGCTTCTGAATACATGCAGCGTCCCTTGAAGGAATAATGAACTAGTACAATCAAGGAAAATAAAGAGTTTATGAGAAGGAGTAGGGAGGAGAAGTTAATGATTGGAAGGAAAAGGTGAGAATATTGAAGGGGCTAAAAGAATTAAAAAGTTTGAAAAAAAATTACAATGACACTGCAATTACATTTATACACACACTTTAACTATCTGTTGGCCACTGATCAAATCCCAGAGAAGAGAGCATGGTTTCTCCTGCCTTTTGAAAGTTGCACCTCTTAGAGGGCCTTCATTTCAGTGGCTGCAGAATTTGATTTCCTTGCTGATATTGTCTCCTAGCAGCTTGCATTTAGTTGTTGTTTCTACAGCATTCATAGTTGTTGTCAACAGTTGCAGGCATATATAAAGCATATGGATGAATTAGATGACCAATTGTAAAGAGTAAACTTCCTGTCTTGCAGAAAGTCTTAAAAGTTGGCTGACCTTTAGTTTAGTAAGACATATTTGATCTAAAATTTTTTTGAGTGAAAATATTGTTTTTTCACATACTGCTTTTCTTGTTTTAATTTTGTTTTACGAGGTATGGGCTAGAAATATGTGTAAGAGGAAACTTTCCTTTATTTTTTGCAACTAAAATGTTTTCTTGTTTCCTGTTGTTTCTCCTTACTTTCTAGTTAGATGTATTTAACCATTGATTAAACTTTCTACTCTATACATTTTACTTAAAGTCCTTTAGAATTTGAATAATCATATGCAGTCTTCCTCTCCTCTCCTCCCCTTTTCCCTTTTCCCTCTTCCCCCGTCCCCCTTCTCCCTTCCCCTTTTCACTTCAGAACCTGACCACACAAACTTGTGCCGCTTTCTACCATCAGAAGACAATAGATGATTTTCAGACTGGTCTAGCTGATAAAGCAAAGTCCTTTTGAACTGGAACTAGCAGGCTGTGCTCTGAATACAGTCAAGTGGATGAAGTGAGTAAATCTCCTATCACTATTTCTGAAAGATCTTCCTTCCATTAATTGCAACATTGTGTTTACATTTCCATCTATCCTCACATGAGAGCCTAATTCATTGTTAATTGCAAACAGAGGCCTAAGAGTAGAATAACTGGGTATAATAACAGCTTTCATCTTTTGAAGGGGCAAAAGTGAGATTGGGAGACAGTCTTTAGCAAGTGGCAGCAAGAATCAATATAGGTAATTATTATTGCCTGGTTCATGACATCTAGGAAACCAAAGCCATTTAAAAAAAAATAATTCTACCAGTTTTACCAATAAGATACCTCTTCACAGGGTAAGAAACACATTTCTACAGTAAGCAGAGATTTTACAAATCTTCCTTTCCTCTGACACTATCTCTTATGAGACCTAGCTAGGTAATATAGCTGAACGCATGGTATAGACATCAACCTTCTGTTGAAGATACTCACCTGAATATGTTCCTTCATTTGTCACAAAATTGCAACATCCCCTCTGAGGGCTCCCCCTCTCTGTCAATGTGACTGAAATGCACTATTGAGTTTCAAAATAATGGAGGAAGATGGGAGAAGGGGTGGAAAATGGAACCAACTACTCAATCAAATAAGCCTCATTTACTTTGGCAAGTGTGCTTTATGACGTTTTTCTTAATTGCTATGATGATTGGTAGTAAGATGCTTGAATGTAGGTGCATATTTACTGCCATTATGACATTTCAGGGCTTTGCTGTAAAATATTCCAGAGCTGCCTATAATACCGTAAACCTGCCTTTGGTGCCCTAGTTCATCTATCCAAATAGCAGGGTCTGACTGCTCTCATTTCATTTCTATGACTCTCTAAAGGGTTATAGGTAAAGTCACTGAAGCCAGAGCTTTGTCACTTCTTGGCTCTGAAACTAACTTAATGGTACAGAAGAAGAAATGATATGGGTATGTCTTCATCTTATTTCATCATGGCATGAGCAGCCTTCTCTCGTTTCACAGTCTGCTTCTCAGGCTGCGCAGACTATGAATTACACTAATCTGAGAACTAGTGTTGAAAAAATAAGTTCATAGCTGGCATCTGAGATTATAGCATACAGAAAAATAGGATAAAATTACAAAGAATTTACAGTCTTGGAAATCTTGTTCAGGCCTCAAAAACTGAAGTTGTTTGAGCATCTCTTAATAAGAACCCATTTATTTCACCATAAAACTGTATTCCACAGAGAAGAAGTTTTATTTTAGGAACTGCATGTCCTTTACTTAATGTTAAGCAGTAAGCAGTTGCATTAAGTGACTTTTTCTCATAGACAAAAATGCTAACAAAAATTCGTGCAAGATCCTTCTTCAGAAGGTCAGTATTTATTCATTACATGTGCTCCCTTCCTCCTCTGAGCCAGTGAGATCCTGGTGGTGAGAGCTCTGAGGCTGCATAATAAAGATTCTTTCCCTCTTCATCTGTGAGTCTGTTGTTCAGCACAGCTCTCAGCGGACCTTCAACAAAATCAATCTTTTATTTTATGTCTACAGTTCCCATCAGAAACATCTCTTTTTTTTTTCTTCTTTTTTTTTTTG
>VXBJ01007712.1:123731-138264 GCA_013400055.1 Nycticryphes semicollaris | reverse complement strand
AAAAAAAAAAAAAAAAGACGGGAATAAAAAAAAAAATATGGTGTGGCAATATATGATGAAATGGTGAGCAGTGCTTTCTGCTTATTAACAAGTCCACCATTGTCTAGGTTTTAGTAAGAAAATTGAAGGTGTTTTCAGGAAAACAACAATGTGGTTTTACTTATTCTTATGTGGAATTCTATCTTGGTACACAAGCACTGTCCTTATAGAAGGACTTCAGAATTTATATAAGTTGAAATGATCTACAAAAGCACTGCATGAGATCAAGCATCTTTTTTATGTATGACTGTTCTACAAAAGTCCCTATTATCCAATAGGGATTATTTATACCCATATTCCTTCATCCCTGTTCCCTACTGGGATAGAAGCCCTGTGGAGGATTTTGCCTACCAGAGAGATAAGGAAATTAGTGGAAGACAAGTAATGTTTACTTGCCAGCTGCAAAACATGACCTCTGTGACTAAAACTTCAGACAAACATAACTACTGATAGGAAGGCAATTATTTACAGATGAAGTGTGACTGGGGTACTCAGAAGACTTCAAAGTTGGTGCTTCCCTGGGATCTGTGCTACAAAAGCCCTCAGTACTCAGAAGGAGATTCCGAAACATGCAAGGACAAATCGCTGGCAGAAGAAATGCCCAAAGAGCTTTGTCAGTTTCTACAAATTATAAGCATGCTAACTATCATATGTTAATGTGATTCATGAGTTGGTTACAAGTGAGCTAGCCCTTGTCAGGACAGAGATGAGACAAGACACCGAGAGTGCTGGACCTTTCGGCAGCTTCTTTGCAAAATATAGCCCTGGTTTTACCACCCGCCTATTCACTGAGGCCCACTGTTACTCACCATGCCTGTTGCATTGCATTGGTCCTATACACAGGGCCTTTTAAGACACCTTATCTCAGGACTTGCCCACGCATTCATAAAATGAACTGCAAAGTCAAGGCAGAGGCTTGGATACCCCTGTGGGATGACTCCTCCATTGGTTGTGTCTCCAGAGTGGTACCTTTTGACACTATAGTCATGTTCCTGAGAGTTTCTGCAAATGCCTCCCCAGCCTTCCCTTACCATGTGTGCTGCTGTGTCCCTAGAATATGTGAAGGTTCTGGGCACTGTATGAATGAGGAGCACTCTAGCCCGTGCTGTGGACATTTTTAAGGTGCTTTTTGGTGGCTGAGCTCCTTGAAGGTGCATATCTGGCTGCTCATAATCCTCAGCCATTTCAGAAGGTTAGCTAATGTTTGGAGGTTTTATTTTTTTATTTTTATTTTTTTTTCTTTTTTTTTTGTTACTTTCTTTTAGCCCTTGCTTTTTCTGGATGATGCTTTATCGTGAGAGCTTTTTCTCTACTACTGCTTTTTCATCCTGTCTCCCTTTCATTTATCAGGCCCTTACCTACTTTGCTGTCACATATTTCATTTCATTTTCTTAAAAATGGCATCCAAAAGTATTCATCCAGGCTGGAAGTGCCAGTTTTTCAGTTCACCGGTAGCTTTGATCCCTCAGTCAGTTTCATGGACTGTGAATGAAAGGGACTAAAGTGTCTCAGCACAGTTCACATGATTCAATTTCACCAGAATAGAAGCAGCCTCTGTCCAGCCGAGATGCAAGAGATCTTCACTTGATATATTTATTTATTGGCACATCAGAAAGGTCTGTCTTGAAGGAGAGCTACGGAAATAAGGATAAATGGGAGAGATTAGAGAGAATAAAATAAATGCTGCAACTTCGTTCTCAGCCTGTTAGTGTGGTTCAGCAGTTCTTCTCTGCACACACAGAAGAAAATGCTAAAACTGACAGATACAAGGTGACTCCTTATCAGCAGGTTTTGCTCAGTCTGTGCATGTGTGATACATCCACCTGTGCAAGCAGTACAGCTATGTCAGAGAAGCTCTGTTACCTTTCCTGGTAAAGTGTCCCCAGATTTTGGGAAATCAAATTTATGTAAATCCAGCTCTTATGACAACGACTTTTAGTTAACCTTATAATTCATTAGGAAGGACCTAGAAACAGCAAAACTGAGCTTTAAAGCCAAAACTAAACAAGTGACAGTGATCTACCCAAAACAAGAGAATGAAAAACAGTGACAAGAAAACAAGATTTTTCTAATGCTAACTATTTTTAATAGCATTACTGTAAAATAATCTAAGGAAAAAGTATTCATTAATTGCACAACATTTAATTAGTTGGCCGTTTCAATAAATAAGGAAGCTACTTAGGCTGATCACAAGAACATGGTGAACACTTGTTTTCAGAAGATAAGAATTTACTTAGTTTACTAAAAAGAAACTTATGCTAAATTTTAGGTTGCCTTTGCACCAACTAAGGAAGAACTATGTATTTTTTTTTTTTTTCTTTGTTTGGTTTTGATTTTGTGTTCTTTTTTACTTTGTCCTTCTTTTGACATTCATGCAGTTCATTTTGGTTGCCTGGGTGCTCTGAAAAGAACTTATGTCCATGTAAATGTTATCACTTTTATATTAATATGCAATTAAAATATAGATATCTAGCTGTTTCTTTTCATGCAGGATTTTTTAGTATCCTAGTACTTGTTTAGTATGGGTTACTTTGCCTTTTAAGCCAGAGTGGATCATTGGGCCATCTATCATACTCTTATAAACCAAATACTAGTTGTCCTCTACTTACTCTTTCTTTCAAGGTATAACTTGATTGATCTTCTGAACTAAAGGAAAAACTTAAAAGTATACTAACGACAAATAATTGCCTGGCTCACAGGGCTGCAATGATACAATTTAGTGATATTTTTTAATTAAAATTATTCATCTTCAATAAGAAACCAATAATTGTTACTGGACTCTTTTCAATAGATTGCTGACCTTTCCATAGCAATTAGCATTTTTGCCCCAAAGAGATAATTACGATTTCTGTAATCATACAATGATTTGGTCTTCTGAACAGTTAAAAAGATTGAGTTGTTTAACTTTGTCAGGATGTTCTTTCTTCCAGTCTTCATTCTAATGTTTGGATTTTTAAGCAGACTTTTTTTTAAAACATCCCTTAAAACTGCAGGTGCTATTTCAGAATGTTTCACCAATGCTACAATGACATGCAATATCACCTTCTTAACTTGATAGTCTCTGTTTGGGTGGAGGGAGTAAGCAGTCAGTAAAACATTAAGGAGGATTTGTTTGTGAAAGGTGAATGTATTTTGTCTTCTCAAATAGCTGTGCAGTAACTCAACCATCCCATCTCCTGTGTAAGAAGCAGCAAGGAATTCTCTCAGGCCAAAATCCTCTCCAGATTTACTTTGCAGAATGCTTAATTCCTCATGGCTTTCTGGAAGGGTTATTAAAATTCCAACTAATTAAAAAATAAAAGTTAATTGAATCTGAAGTGGGCTAAGTCTCCTAGTGACCTATCCCAAATGAGAAATAATGAGATTTTCTGAAATTAGCAGATGAAGCTGAATCCCTTCTGTGGAACTGCAGTCTGAGTAAGTATATTCACTTCATCTACAAAGCACAGCATCATCAGAAGCACTTGCTGTAATTTCCCTAAATAAGAATCAGAAATGAAGGGTAGAAGTTAAAAGAAAAGAAAGACAATATTCTTTTCTGCTTAGCAAAGTATCTGCCTAATGTATTGAGAGGGTATTTTTATTTTTCTCTAGTAATTCAGTATGCACAACAGAAAATTCATAGGACAAAATATTTCAGAAGAGCCAGCAGACAAGGCGTGGTTTCTGCAATATCAGCAATATTTTTGCCATTGATTTCAATGGCACTACACTCACACCTTCAGAAGACACCACTTGTACTTTCTTTCTTTCTTCACTATTAAAAGCATTATTTGATGAAAGACAATTTAGAAATTATTTGTGCAATGGAGCTTCTATTGCTTTAGAACACAATCATTGGCAGTGCAAAAAGTTCCACTGTCAGAAAATTTTCAGTTAAATGTCTTTTAATTTCATCTTATTATTCTCAGTAAGTGTCACATTACCATTTTAAATCAACCAGCAGATGTTACATAGAATATCCTTCAAGAAAAGCAGTCAATACCTTTCATCCCTTGGGATGTTGTAGCTTTTAGGGAGACTCTGAATTGCATGTACCTAAATAACGTGTCTTTGTTTAAAATGTAATGAGCTACAATTAATTTTACAAACCCCTGTGTCTTTACTTTATTCTGTTTCACTATTGGATTTTCTTTAGGACACAACTAAATTAATCACCCAAAAGATTTCTACATCATACGAAATTATTCTCCTAAGTCAATTAGTAATTCCATGGCAAAAAGTCTTCATTATAAGGATAATGATAAATGTCCTCTAAATTTCTCATACAAGCTTCAACCACCTCACTTTTAAATGTATAAGTATGTATTGAAATCTTGTTTGGCCAAAATAGATGATTAATCCAGGTACTGACATTCATATGCTTATAAAAAAGACAGGTGAATACAATTTGAATCTGGTGGAGAACTTGATCTCACATCTCCAAGTCTGCTACAAAAAGCTTATACAAGATTATCAGATAGTAATCTCATATATTGGAAATGTTGAACTTCACCATCACAGGTTTTCTCTTTAACAAATTGTTATGCCTTCAAGACTGTGTGCCCCAGAACAAGTGTGTATCCATGCACTGGCAATGATTCTACTAGTTTTGGGAGGAGGAATTCCAAAATAGGCTGGCAGCATTACTTATATCCAGAATATATCGGATCACAGACTTTCATATAAGTTGCAGCGCCTCAAATGAGATACTCAGATCTGAGCCAGCAAATTTGGAACATAAAATTCTACTATTCAAGCAAAGGAGATGGATTTTTATCTTGGACACAATGTGAAATTGGAAACGGTGGTTCCACTAGGCAAATAAAAGATTTTGCTTGAATCCAGGTAGAGTTGTTGCAGACTTCTGTGCAAATGGAGAAATTTGTGCTTTAGTCAAAAGAAGTGCTTGGAGAATGCAGTTTATGCTCTTTAATAGCCTGAGAAAGAGTAGTTCAGGAGAAACTGAGGTTTTGGTGAAGCTAGAGCTAAACGCTTGACACTCATATAAAGAGAAAGGTTTCTTAGTGTTTTACCTTACATTCTATAATTATGTTATTTTGTATCTCCTCAGTTGAAATCAAAAGAATTTTTCTAGCAATTACTCAGGATTGTTGCAGTTCTATGTCTGTCTCTTTCTCTCATTAATTTAGGTTAAATTTTCTAAGTAAGAGATAATGCCTCAGGCTTGCTCCTAAGATGGAAAGGATACGATAGATATTTAAAGATTATCTTGACCCTCCAGGTGTTACAGTAATCAACCCTAATGCATTATGGAGGGCTGTTATTTCTTCATTCCATTGGTAACTTGAAATAAGTAATATTATATCACGTAATGAAAGTATTTTTACCTAACTTTCTTTCTTTTACCAAAAGTCATAGAAAGCAAAACAGAGTCAAAGATGGCAAGAAAAATACAGAAATACTAGACATTTTCTGTGGCACAGGTTTACATTCCTTTGAGACCAATCAGTCTTCCTGTACTGCTGCACAATCTTATAATAGTTTACTAATATACCCAAATAGTCTTCAGCACGTGGTACTTGAACAGTAGAGAAAAAAATCAAAAGGAAAATAACAGGGCAAATGTGTATCATAGGTAAAGAACTGACCTAATTCTTTTAATTCCCTATGGAGATATTTGCATTTGGAAAGAACTAGACTAGAGCAGGCATGTGGTAGCTATGAAAAAAAAAAAAGAAACGAAAGAAGAAAAAAAAAAAAGGGAATGGGGAAAAATAAAGATACTAAAGAGAATTCAGATAATGAAGAAATTAAGGGGGGCGCGACCAAAAATCAAGAGATAGTTAGGGCAGCACCATCATCTTTTCATCCTTAAGCCCCTGACTGTAACCTGTAGGCTGAAGAAAGAATTGCCTTTATAAAAAATATTTGAAACAAAACAAAACAAAACCAAAAAAAGCGAAAGTTTAAATACCTGTTATAATGATCAAATTTATAACTATCTGCAAGAAACAGCATTTTCTGTGATTGGTGATAATGCATGCTAGGATACCTAGGATATCAGGAGAGTAAAAGAATAGCATTAGCTGTAACTCAGAGAGAAGAGCACTGGTCACCCAAAGAAGTTGCATTTGGCACCTATATTAAGAAAAAATGGTCCCTTTTTGTCATTGTGGTGAATTAAGAAGAAGATTCATTGACATTGTGAAAAATGCAAGTAGAAGAGGCTTATAGAATCATAGAATGGTTAGAGTTGGAAGGGACATTAAAGATCATCGAGATCAACCCGCCTGCTATGGGCAGGTATGCCTCCCAGTGGACCAGGTTGCTCAAAGCCCCATCCAGCACACTTCCAAGGATTCAGCTTCTCTGGGCAACATGTTCCAGTGTCTCACCACCATCACAGTAAAGAATTTCTTCATTGTAGCTAACCTAAATCTCCCCTCTTCAAATTTAAATCCGTTTCCCCTCATCCTATCACTACATGACCTGACAGGTCCATGTCTTTCCTGTGCTGAGTACTCCAAAGCTGAACTCAGTATTCCAGGTGGGGTCTCAAGAGAGCAGAGTCTACTCTCTACTCTGGTAGTTGAGCTTCTTGTGATGCAGCCCAGGATGTGGTTGGCTTTCTGGGCTGCCAGTGTGCATTGCTGACTCATGTTGAGCTTCTCGTCCATGAGCACTCCCAGGTCCTTCTCCTCAGGGCTGTTCTCCAGCNCTCAGGGCTCCTCTCCAGCCATTCTCCACCCAACCTGTGTGTGCTTGGGATTGCTATGTCCCAGCTGCAGGACCCTGCACTTGGCTTGGTTGAACTTTATGAGATTTACACAGCCCCACTTCTCAAGCCTGTCCAGGTCCCTCTGGATGGCATCCCTTCCCTCCAGTGTGTTAAGCGCACCACACAGTTTGATGTCATCAGCAAACTTGCTAGGGGTGCGCTCTATCCCACTGCCTGTATCACTGGCAAAAATCTTGAACAGCACTGTCCCCAGTACCCCGAGATCCCTGAGGAATGCAACTTGTCACTGGCTTCTGCTTGGACATGGAGCTGTTGACTGCAACTCTTCGAGTGAATCCAGCCAGCCAGTTCTTTATTCACCAAGTGGTCTCTCTGTCAAATCCATGACCCTCCAGTTTAGAGAACAGGATGTTGTGTGGGCCAGTGTCAAACACTTTGCTTAAGTCCAGGTAGATGATATCTGTTGCTCTCCCCTTGTCTACCAATGCTGTAGCACATTTGTCGAAGGCCATCACATTTTTAGGCACAGCTTTCCTATTGTGAAGCCATGTTGACTGTGCTAACTTATTCAGTCAAAGCCAAAGAATGTAAAGCTGAGTAAGTAAAGGACTGAAACATATGACACTGAAGCATGGTGGTGTTAGTGGTTACTAATTGTGATAGGAATACTAGGATTCAGGATGGAGTTGCCTTTCAAATAGACAAATCCCCAATGACTGCACAAAGATTCTTGTTGCTCATGTTCTACACATTGGAAACAGTAGAAAAGACAAAGGCTTGGGTGTGGAAGAGCATTTCTAAAGCAAGGAAAAACCCTAGAGTCTCATGAATCAACTCTGATGCAGAAGTATTAGGGTCTGTATCTCCAGAGACACTTGGGATGCAGATGCAAGCATCATTACAGCAAATCATCCTTCACATATGTACTTTCCATGAAGGATAGGAAGAGCTTAAATATTCATAATTTTAGAACCTGCAGAGCTGCCATCCTGCTCAGAAGACCATTACTTGAAATCAATTGGTTTTGAAGAAAAGGGAAGCTGGGGTTCCCCGTATGCTAATTCATGCATGAATGCATCTTATTGCAGAGTCTGAGAGATTCAGGTTACTGGTAAGAAATGGGCTTGTTTAGTGTGGCAGACTGTTGTCTTGTTATCTTATTTCTGCTAACATTCCTAAAGGGATGACATCTCTCTCAAGATGAAGATTGAAACTTGGCTTTTGTGAAGCAAAGGTTTTAGCAACTGGCACAGGACAACTTTTCAGTTGTGGAAGGTGAAGATGCACAGGGGGATGGGAAGGAAACAGCCTGCTCATAATGAACCTTGCTATTTTACTAGCATGCAACAGCTGATGAATTGCACCTCAGCACCTCAGCATGACAGATGTGGATTATCCAAACTGAAAAGAGTTTATGGCCTTTGTCATGAGGTAAAGATTATCCAAAGGCAACACTTAGATAAGTGAGACCTTGTCTGTATCTGCCAATCTCTTGGGGAATATCCATACACAGAAATGATTCCACAGAGAAATCACCACATGCTGCTCTGAAGTATTGGGTCAGAGCAAGTGCGTGGTCACCTGAGGCCATGGTACCAGTGGCAGCTAGAGCAGAAAGTGAGACTCTGGTCTGGACTAGGGTGAGTGTGATGTCAGTGAATGTCAGAAAACAGAGGCAAAAAGCTCTAGATCGAAATTTCTATTTACTCACTACCCCTCCCACTGAATAAATAAACTGTAAATTTTAAGTCTGTGGGTGGCACGGGTCTGTCTTTTCAGTGATCTCACCTCTAATTTCCCCTGTGACATTCTGGCTGAAAGGATGCTGTGACATCAGTGCTGAAAAGATTTATTTTGCTCCCGAAACCTGCAAAATACTGGGGAAAGCTTACAGAGCAGCTGGAACCTGACCTGGTTTGAAGAGAGGCAGGCTTGGACAGAAAAGAAAAATCTGTCATTGAAACAGGATATTACTGTAAATAAGAGTTAATTTTGTCAGTGTAAAATTACCTTAACTCAGACCTGGAATGTCTCAGTAAGCTTCAGAAAACTCATAGTGAGTGACAAAAGGGACAATTAGTTAATGGGAGCCATGGATGGGAAGCAAGTATCTAATGTCCGTTTAGTTTTCATGGTTGCCTATAAGATTACACTCAAATTACCTTGAACTTCTTTAAGGAAATAAATTATTAATCATTGAGCTATACGTATTTGTACTTATATTTAGTTACAAAACCTTTAATCTTCCTGAACCTTTCAAATTTCCACTTTAAAATACTTATGATTGTAACAGATGCTTATAGGTTCTCTTTAAAACAGATCATTTATTAAAGCAATTAAAGCAGATATTTTGCGACAAGAAATGTAGAAGGATTAAATTCATAATTAGGTAGATATAATCTCTGAGAGGGAAAGAGAACTGAAAAAAAAGAAAAAAGTGTTAAAAGGAGATTTACCCATTATTTTAGGAATATTGAGCTGAAGACAAAATCAAATTATGAGATCTTAGTATAAGTTACTTTGTAGTTTTGCAAAATACTCAGTGAAATTTAACAGAAAACATATAAGAAATTAATGCTCATCTACTAAAACACATTTTATGGAGGTTTATTGTGCAGTTATAAAATGGCTGGCATCATCTTCTCTACTGCTAAAACTGGCAGTGTGTATCTCAGGTCTCTATATTTAGAAAAATATAGAAAAAAAAGCCCAGGATGAACCTAATGAAAATTAATACAAGAATTCTTGGATTTTTATGGAAATGCCAAGAATTTTGAAGTTAAAATTTCCAGCTTTAGCCTACAAAGAAAGGACCTTATACAGCAGTAAATTTCACTCTCAAAACATTTATGTGTGGAAGTTGTCTGCCTCTAAAGACATCACATGTAGCTTCAAAAATGTAGAAAGAAACACAAATAGACCTTTATAATCACATACCAAAGCTTGCTTTACAATTCCCTAAGTAAGTAACATGGACAAGCAGTGATGTCTCACTCCCTTCTAAAAACTGATCCTTCAAGAGGTTGAGTGAATCCCCCTTATTCAGGGTTGAAAAACATGATTCAATACTACAAAATCGTACCTTCTTGATGAACAGTGGGTTCACATGATCTTGGGTCAGATAATAAACTTATTTTCCTTTTATGGAAAAATAAACTGATAATGTCACCCCAAATTATTATAATTAGTTTCAAAAGAAATTTTGCAATACATTGAGGAAACAAGATTCTTGGGTATTTTTTAAGTTCCCCAAAAAAATTATATCCCCTGCTCTCTCTTCATTCGCTTCATTCTGTAGCATTTTCACCAATAAATTTAGTGTATGTCACATTATATACTTATATGCTTGTTATTCAGCAGCTGCTAGCCTTAGTTAAAAAATTAAGGGAATAATTGGGATACAGACATTTCTCAATGATTATGTTGAGAAGTATGCTAAGTGTGAATGCCATAAAGAAGAAAGGGAATAGATGTACTTGTAAACAGCCAATACAGAAAAGTTGGTTACAAAAAAGTGCATTATCAATGCTAAAACACCTGAGAAGTTAATTGAATATTATCTGTTTCCTCCACGTTTGTAGAGTTTCTAACACAGTTGTATTTCACTCACTAAGCTAGTTTTAAAAGATTAAAATTGTCATTCACCATTACTAATTTTTCCAATCTCAACATTCTATTTATTAGAACCTTTACATGCAACATCAATGGAAATATTCCACTAGTTACAGTATGTTTCACCACAGTATGATTTTTTTCTGGTTCAGTACTAGACACTAGACAACAGGAGCTTTATATTGGACACACTGACATTCCCTTTAGTCCAGTGTCATAAGCTGTGTGTGCTAATACAAGTAAATAAATTTAAAAAAAATAGTGTGGAGCACTATGAATTGACTATATCTTTATTTATTTATTTTTTATAATTTGAAACAAAGCTAAATATTGTGGCATTTACCACAAATCTTATATTCACACCATGCAATTCCTCCCCCTCTCTCTCAAAAATAAACCTTTGAAAATACATTAAACCTCCAAACAAATACAATCATCCCTCATGTTGTTGAGGTTTCGTTGGTATATTTAACATAATGCATATTTGATATTAAATAAGTAGAGCAAATTATGGCAACATAATAGAAGATGTTGTATTGCCAAAAATCTATTGTGCTAGAAGAGAGCAGGAATTACCATCTTGGCTTTAATTTTTTTTTTTTTTTTTTTTTTTTTTTTTTTTTTTTTTCAAACCCTCTTTTTTTTTTTTTTTTAATCAAGCCTCTGCATGTATTTTAACCTTGGAATTTAAAGTTGCTGGTGTCACATAGGTCAGGCAAGTTAGATATTACTGCTTTAGTAACTTCCAAAGAAGAATTAGTTTCTATTTGCTAATGATATTCTCCATAATGATAAGGACATAGAAGGAAGGTTTTTCAAAAGCACCTCATTCTCCCTGAAGTTGCTTGGTCATTGGAAAGCTGAAGTACCTTTTCCAGTAGTCGTGTCTTCTCAGAGGAGCTCTGACCACCACAGATGGAGAGATTTGGAGCATTTGTGCACCAAGAGTTGAGTATAAACAGCAGGAGCTCACAGTTCGCAAGAGATGGGGTGAAAAATGCCACATATTTCATATGTGTTCAGCCTCTCAAAATCCTTGTTCTGACTGTAAAGATGCTGGCATACTGATGAAACAAAACAAAGCATATTTCCCCACAGTATTGCTGGGTGTGCATGGTGTTCTTCTGCTATGTGTTAGGTTGCACACAAATGAGCTGCTGTGAGGGAAAATTTCCAGGTTATGGTCAAAATCTCCTGTTAGGAGAAGCAACTCTACTTCATGCCCTGATTTTGGCAAACAATTTTGAATAAATATGTAGCAATGTAAATAAAATCTAACCTCAATAATCAAACCCCTATATTTAGCACTACTTTTTGAGCCATAATTTTAATTTTATTTATATTTTTCTCATGACGTGGAGGTGTTTTCTATATGGGTTTAGTGTTTTGCAGCAGGTGACTTTAAGGGCAGTAGAATAGGAAAACAAATGTCTGAGCTGATAGCGTTACAGAGGTGAGCTCAGGCTAGCTGCATTTTTGCATGCCTCTAGCCTTTCAACAGAGTTTTGTGAATGACAGTCATTTTTCAATCATCATCTCATTTAGATTCTTAGAAAACTTTCATTTTTAATATTTTATAAACATTTTAACCAGTTTTCTCACAGTGGTTTATTATGTTTTAAACATGTTAATCTATACTGAGTCCTTGTGTAAAATTAGGCCTTATCATCAGCACTATCCTCATATCTCCAATGTCAAAATAACAGTAGGTGCTGTGGAAATGTTTGGTAAGTTCAGCAGGAAGCTTAGGTGAAATTGGTGCAGAGCTGTCATTCTGCTGTTTAGCTGCCACTTATTTAATTATGTGCTTAGTCAGCCCTCTTGGAGGCAGAAAGGTGTTCTTTTAGGGACAATTTCCAGGAGCATTGTACAGCAAGTATACCTGGGACTTGTCACTTATTTATTAGACTTCTTTGAAGTGTGTCTATTGAAATTCCCTTCAGAGCACCCTAAATCTGCTGAGATATAACGCTGGCACCCTTAGAAAAAAACCCTGACAAAGGTGGCAAACTGTACATCCTGCCTATGCATGTGATGCTGAGAATACAGAGGACCTTTCAGTTCCAGCCTAAGTTAACTTCTGATTACAACGGGAAAACATTCTGTTTCCCTATTAAAATGCACAATTTATCCAGCTGCACAAGCACATGACCATGCGAGTCAAAATCCACCCTTGGCTTCCTTCCCTAGCATGTTGTAAATGGAAAGTAGGAGTAGGGAATTATTCCTGTCCTTCGCTATTTCTTAAGTGGTAGAACATGAACGGAGCATCACATTTCCTACAGCTAAAATTATATATTTCAGACTATTGCAATAACTTTTGTGTCACCATCCAGAAATGAAGTAAGCCACAAATAAATAATCAATATTTGTTTGGAGAGTTACAATTTCCCAAGAAGAGTTTATATGGAAATCAATTTGCATTTCAGAGGTTGAAGGCCTTTAGAAATATCACAGATTAAAATAAAATAATTGAAATTAAAAAAAAAATTGTTATAACCCTGATTGCATATTCACAATATAAAAAAATAACTTGATATAGGGCTGTATATCTTGAACTTTTGGGAGTGTTTTTATTATTTTTTTTTCTTTGTTAATAAATATAACTATGGTAGACTTGAAGAGGGATGTATTGTAGTTCAATCACAGGACTTGATCCATGAGGCCTGTTCTTCAGTTCTTGGGGCTGGTGTGCTCAGATCAAGCTTAATGTCTCTGTTTCAGTTTTTCATCTGTGAATCAGAGATGAAATATCTTCTTCTAATATTCTTTATCCATTTGGTTTTGTGAGTACTAAATAACAAATGTCTTTTGGATTGTGGATAAGCAACATACTATACAATGCAGCCTTGAATTTGAATGAGTTTCTTGCAGCTCTAGAAGTTCTTGTGGAGTAAGTATATTCAGTCTCTTCAAAACTGAAATAAAGATTATAACTATAATGCAAAGTATTAACATGGTTTTAATGATTTATACGCCCATGGAGTTCAATACACTACAGGATTTTTGTTACTGGAGTTCAAATTAATTTCCATAGGCAGATGGAAATTCTCTCCACATGCAACTTCATACTGGTAAAATAATTTATTTACAGAATTACTTCTTGAGGATAATTTCTTGAGGAAATTAATTTCTTCACATAGTCGATCCCAGTGATGGAAAAGGTCAGATTCAGTATGTACGGAGACAACAATTTAAAAAAAAAAATAGATCTGGTACATACTACAAATTCATTGATCCTAAGAGAAAAACAAAAACAAGCTGAACATTCCTTATTCTTTTGTACATTCATTATTCTTTCTTTATACATGTGTATTGTAATCCCAGGAGAAGGGGAATTTTTTTTTATTTTTTTTTTTTTAGGCTCCCTAGTGAAACTAAATACTTTTGGACACTGTTGGGCAAGTTGCAAGACTAATTTTTTCCAATGATTAGCTGGCATATGAGCCTTGGCAAATGGGATATACAGTCCTAATTTTGTCTTCAATCTCATTGCCAGGATTCAAGATTTTTCAAAATAATTATGTCCATTTCAAATTGCAAACCGGATTGATTGAATAATAAGGCATTAGAAGGTATAATGAAAGTGATTAAAGAAACATATTTTATAAGAATATATCTTATTTAATGAAAACATATCACTGAATATGAATCTTTAGTGCAACCAACCTTAAGTCTACTGTACTAATCCAGAATAAACCTGCAGTTCATGTTGAAAGTATAGCAGAAGAATGGGGTTAATTCAAAAGTCAGACATTTAAGTCTTCTACAGTCTAAAAGAAAGTAGTGAAAATTATGGAATGTGATTGTATATTACCTTAGTCTTGTGGGGAAATGTATATGAAAAAAGAATGGATCTTATTAATAATAAGCCTATAAATGGTGATACAGATTTGAGAATACAAAATCTGTGAGAGCATATAGTTGCTTCCCTAGACATGGACACAGGGTGTAATCACCAAGCAGCAGAATCTATTAGCATTGGGATGTTTTAGATTTTGTATCTGGCATGCTCTGATATGCCTTATTCCATGATAAACACTTTGTTAAAGAAAAAGACAAAATTGTGCCATTTTTAAATATACAGCAAGACCACTTATTAAAATGAAGAGGTATTTAAAAGTTTTAAGTTGTGATATTTTTTTTTTTTTTTTTAAAGAAAGACCTGTGTAGGGAGGTTTTTTACCTTTTAATGCATCT